>JAODUE010015863.1:0-25547 GCA_027564755.1 Amblyopsis hoosieri
TATATATACACACATATATATATATACACACACACACACACACACACACACACACACATCTTGGAAAACACAGTTGCTCTATTTGGCACCAATAAGTAAACTTTAGGCTACTGTAGTTAGACACAAATTACTTTGTAACATTTCACAAGTTGCAATGATTTCATCCTAAATATGTCTGAAGAAGAAGAACAAGAAAAGCAGAAAAGTATATTGTGATTTTGATAAAGGATTTTGCACATTTGTGCAAAACTGATTGATTTTCTTGAAATGGCAAGTTACGCTCAGTATGGCAACAACAGAATGAAGTCTTGCTAGCAAAGCAAAGGGGATGATTGTTCCTGGGATGTTTCTGGGAACCGTTAGTTTCACTCAATCACTTTATTGCACTATTGCATATTTTGCAATACATTTGTGAATAATGTGCCTGTCTACTTGTTGGATCATCTACATACTGTGACACGGGTATGTACTACATCTGATATTACTGCTCCTGTCTTGTGTAAACCCCAAAACAGACATGACTGTTGTTTAAATACATTATTGTGTAATTTCTGGTATTATAATGTAATTAATCAACTCAACAATAATAATCCATTATTATTATTATTATTATTATTATTATTATTATTCATAACTACTAACAACCAATCAAATCAGGTACACCACATCCAGTGACATCCATATTTACAGAGGCAGAAAATACTGAATGCCTACCTTGCCAGACATCTTGCCCCACCCATCTTTTCAGAACGGTTCTTAAAAGGGATGGGGGTTCTATGTTTTCTGAGAGGTTACAAGACATGTTTGGGGAGTTGCGATACAATATCCAGATTTTGCATACAGTTCTTTTTATATATTCTTCACCCATGTAGCTGTTTTATGCTATAAAAAAAGATGACCTACTGCTGTACAAAACATTTGATGTCATAAATTATGTAGAGGTAACTTTCTTCATGTACATGGTCCATTTGTAGCAGCAAACAATGTGGATGTTTGGTGGATGTTACAAGGGCTTATAGTAGTGCTAATGATGTTATCAGTTGGAACCCCAATTGGTGGGAGTATCCTCACGTGGGATTGGATGAGCAGCGTTGAAGGAGAAGGGCGTGGCAGGTGTCACACACTCTGACTGGCTTAGGAGAAGCAGGAAGCGGAAGCTCATTGTCAGAGCAGCTGTTACAGAATATCTCACCACAGTTCCTACAGTGATGCTGAGAGAGAGAGAGAGAGAGAGAGAGAGAGAGAGAGAGAGAGAGAGAATTTTTAAAGCCCATTTATTACAACAATCATCGACAATACACATTATCTGATCGAGAAGTAAACAAAATGAGAGAGAGAGAGAACATATGTCTAAAGTCTACCTGTCTGAAGTCCAGAATGTTAATCTATTGGTCACATTCATTGTTGTCATTAGTATGTCATCATTGTAGACCAACCTTTCGTCTGGAAATGGAGAACTCTTTCTCACACAGTTTGCAGTGGCTGGCTTCCTTGTCCTTCAGCCAAACCTGACCTCCCTGAAATAAGCACACGTTTTCCATTGTTCCACTAAACCTTGAATTTTACATGATAAAAATCAACAACAATAAACATAATAGGCTTATTTTAGGAGAGCCATGACCACGCATACAGTATACAATATAAAACATTTGCATTGTAATGGTGAGATCTTAGTGGGTCTTACCTGAAGAGTCTTGTTGGCTTCTTTGATGTCTTCAATCTTCATTTTGGATCTGAACAAAATAAATACGGACACATGCTGTAAGTAACTAAAAACATTTGATGCAATCATTAAGAGCAGCATTATTTATATTTATTTTAGAATATAACTTGATTAGTTACTAAACCTCAAAGAGCAAACCTCTAATGCTTTTAATCATGATGCAGCTCTACTAAGGATAATGTGTTAGTACGTCTTTTCATTTAGAGGAAATTATAGAAATGAATGTGAAAACAAAATATCACATCATTAGTTTGACATCAGATCTTGGTAGTGCCACTCAGACCTTTGAACACTACTGTACATATAATACAAATGCACAGAGTGCAGAATGGCTGACAAAATGTCTCATATGAAAACTGAACCTGGTTTGGTGTGGTATAGACAATCATCTATATAAAGAAGCTATATTTACTCGCTCAATTTTGAGCCTAGTTCCTCAAGAGCTTGTTCCTGGTCTTCGCAAACGGTCTTCAGTTGAATGTTTTCATCATGGAGACGGTGGAACTCCTGGACAACAACCCCCCCACCCCACATACACAGCAATCATACAATAGCCTTGTATAAACACGCAACATCTCGATCAAATGCATGACACCTCTACCTTCTTCAGTCCATTGATCTGGAGGGCCTCTGTGCTTAGCTGTGACACAGTCGCTCTCTCTCTTTCTAGATCGTTTTGTAATGTCTGGCGCCACTCCTTCTCAATCTTCAAGTCTGTCTCCAGCTGGTGACTACAGGACAGACAAAGGCCATTGTGGTAGAATACACCATCCATACATCAATTATGAAATATTAAAATGGTTACAAAAGTGAAGGGCCGTTATTATACTGTATATTTAGCATTTTTACTTACAGTTGTTTTTCTTTGTGCTCGATCTGCCGCTGCAGGCTGTCTGCCTTGTTGGCGAAATCCGTCTTGAAGCGTCTGACTCCCTCTTCAGCTGAGTTGCGGTGCTGCTCTGCCTCCTGTAATCTGCACCATTATAACCAGGGACAAACTCAGGACCATGGAGAGAAGACATGGGGAGCGGGGGCGGGGATAGGAGGAGGATGGATGGAAATGAAAAGAGGCTTGATAGCAAGCAAATGACTTAGGGTTTAGATGGACATAAGGAGCTGGCAGGAGGAATGTGGATGTAATCCCCAGCAGTAGAACCACAGTACATACAATAGAACAGCTCCACAGATGGATGCAGGAGCAGGAGGGGCTGTGTCATGTACAACCAAAACAGAGGGAGGGATAAAGGAACAGTAGGAATAATAGAGGGGTAAAGGGTGATGGGTGATGTCTGCTGAAACGACAGATCTGAAGCAGCCAGGTAAAAGACGAGATGCAAGGATGGCAGGAACAGGACAGGAGAGCAGGCCAGCTAATAGCAACAGTGACCTTCAGCATCTCAAAAAGGTAAAGCTCCCTGCTGATAATGGACACTGAAATCAGAAGTAAAATGGCTTGTAGCTTACTAGGGAAACAGCATGCAGCAAAGTCCAGATATCTTATTACCACATAAATACTCCTTCCATGTTAACAATAATAATAATAATAATAGTAATAATAATAAATATGGTATTTATAGGCACCTTTCAATAAACACAATTAAAACTATACACAGTAGGGGTGTAAGAAAATATCGATACACCTTAGTATCGAAATATTTCGATTCGCGATACTGTATGGATTTTCTATATCACGGTATCTATACATTTTTTTAAATAGCATTTATTTTAAAGGAGAATTGCAGTCATCGTATTGCCGTTTTCAAAGCATTCCTGATCTCTAAAACATCACTAGGTTTGTTTTCTTCCTTAGAAATATGTCAATAAATGTTTTAAATCATTGTTTCTAACTGAAGGAACTGAGGTAACTGAATGAACATTCGTCCGTTTCAACCATTAAATATAGCCTAATTCTATGGTCTCAACGCGAGCGACAGGAAGAGAATAGAAACGGGGCGTCCGACAAGGTTCGCTCAAAACGGCGCGCCACATTGTGCAGAGCAGCGTCACGTCGCTCGCGTCCAGTTAGGACATTATAACAGAAAAGATAGCAATCTAACTGCTTTTGTCGCTAATGTCATTCACGTCGCATCCAGTTAGGACATGGTGTTACCAGATTTAGCTTTAAAAAGCAATTTTCCATCTGAAGTCCCTGAGCAAGTTTACATAAGTGTTTGTTATTTTTTGCAGCGGCGCCACACCGTAGCATTGTTTTGACAGTTTTCCATTAATTTGAAATAGCAATATATCGCATAGTGGCCATTGTATCGTGATAAGAATCGTATCGCCAGATTCTTGCCAATACACTGCCCTAATACACAGTAGTGTAAGGGTTTATTTGTTAGAGCTTATTTGATTTACAGCACAAGCTAATCAACAGAGAATAAAAAAGATATACAGTAAATGGACCACAATCTTTTCCTACCATACCACAATGTCAAATACATGAAAACCTGTGCAAATGACTGAAACCACAAAAGCACTTTCAAAAACATCTAGCTTTATTTGACAGGTTGGTCAAATACAGTAGTTGTACTGTATGTAGTGGTTAAGATGTAATGTATAATATAAATTGGCATATGTAATATAAATATAACCGACAGGTCAAAGGTTACGGTAAGTGTAATGTAGAGTTAGAATAGGTAGAATGACTATTGCCTGAGCTACAGTATCACAAAAACCTAGAAAAAGGTGTCAATACATAAAACAACATATGCAGACTGTGAATGTATTATACTGAATGTACTATACAACCACAGTTAATAGCACTGGATTGGGCTGGCTGTCTGTTCAAACATCACAGATCACATACACACACACACACACCACATCCTACATCGCTGGTCCCCTGCCAGCCCAATGAGCGGTTTAAATTAGCACAAGTAGTCCTCCTACATCCGTGGTTCATAAAATTGGGAAAGGGGACCCTGAGAGGCTTTGAGACGCTTTTAAGGTTAATAACTTCTTCTATATATAATATCTTTAAGCAAATGTGCATACATTTATCTATTTTAAAAGATATTATCTAGAACAGTGTTTACATGTGCACCTACACAATCCCACAAGGCTGTCTGTCCTATAGACACATTACATCCACCCCTTTTCTATAGACTTACACAGTTCAAACTAAACAAAGGCAATACAATGCCGTATATAAAATGTAAATAACTGCTAACAAAACATCACAAATGCCAACAGGGTTTCCTAGCTAACATGACTTCTTAAAAAGAACAGAAAAATATATTTTAAATTGATGGATCAATATAAATTAATGCTTCAGTAGTTTTAACGTTTTATGTAAGCAGTGCTTACTAAGCACGTCCTACACATTCTAACTCTGTGAAAATGAGAAAACAACTAAATAAATAAATACATGACTAGAACATGGTCCTCTCTACTAGTATCACATCTCATAAACGTGCCTGCACATGAGTTTACTGTGATTACATTATCTGCTTTGAGCAGAAATGATGTGGACCATACACATGTGTGACTTTGCCTCAAGAAGTTAGTGAATAAACAAAGCATCATAATAAGAATTGACTTTGATTCTCATTAAATCATTTCGGTAGTGATAAGTTAACTGAATATGTCTCAATTAGAATAACATTGATAACTTTTTCTCCAGTAAAGTAGCCATTTCACTATATGAACATAATCAAGTTGTGTAAAAACAAAAGAAACAGAATTATCTTAAATTGTATTTGTTGAGTGAATGTGTTGTGTGTGCAGCCACTGTTCGAGTCTTGTTCATTCTTAGAAGGAGATGTCCTTCACTAGTTTGTACTGGTGTTCTGTGTCTGTGCTGGCACACTTAACAAATGACATAGCTAGTGTTCTTGTCTGACTCAGTAGGTCTTTATCACTGTAGACACACAGGCGAATGCACACGCACACGCACGCACGCACGCGCACGCACACACACACGCACACACGCACGTAGAGAAAGGGTTGGAAAATAAGAATGAAAAGTAGTAAAGGTAGAAAGAATTGGGATGGACAGATGGAAATAATGGTTGAATGAAAGAGAAAACAAAGAAGAAGGGAAGGAAGGAAGAAAGGATGTCAATATATCAGTGTTCTACGTGATCCGTTACACCTAGAGTAACACGTTGTCATGTTTACATCAGACAGGATTGAGCATCAGGCACTAATCACACTGATGCTGTCTGCATGGCAACATATTGAACTTACAGAATTAGAGATAAAATATACATATTCATTTTGAGACGAGGAGAAAAATCTGTATAATGGTAACAGACTAAATGTACCCACAGGACATTCAGTATAGCAGACACGTGGCCCGAATATGAAATGAGTGAGACCTATTAGCTCTACACGGAAAATCGTATTTCTATGCATGTAAATATATTATGCTTATCATTGTTATCATGTATCATTTTGAATTATTTTACACAAACAATATAATCCCATTGAATCTCAACATACTAAACCAGTAAAGAGTAGACTACAGTTTCATAATACCTTAAAGCTACTGCAGTAAATACAGTGCTAAAAAGCAAAGGACCGTTCAAATAAAAGGTGCTATGTGCCTATAACTCACCTACGAAAAGCTTTAGAAACACAAAAACATTCAACAACCAATCACAAACAGGATGGAATAACTCCAAACCAATGGGAGAGGGAAGGGGAAGGAATGGACCATGGGACATGATGGCGGTCACATTGCACCAACCATGGCAATAAAATAGCAGAACATGCTGGAAGATAATTACAGTAACCCTTTGACAGTGAGCCGAACTATTTTTGCCATCTGATAAATTTTTTTTTTTTAAATAAATAAACAAACAGATAATCTGACCAAATACTTGCATAATTTACAGTAGTCATGTTTCCTTTGCCAAAATACTTCAGTATTTGTTTAATGTCCCAACATTTTAATGTAGGGTTCTTCCAAAAAACCACACTATGAAAAGACTCCTCAATGACTAGTTATTATAGCGGGTTTTATATATATAAAAACCTTGTGTGAATGTTTAATGTACTGTCCTTTTGTGTCTTACCTCTGTTCCAATTGTTTCATTGTGGCAGTGATCTGATTGGTCTTCTCCTCCAGGCGGCTGATCATATCATTCTTCTGCTTCATCCCATCATCAGATGACTTGGAAATAATCATCGTTATCGTCAAAACCATTTATATTTTCATGAATGTACATTTTTGTATGTCTGTGTGTGTGTGTGTGTGTGTGTGTGTGCATACCTGCATTTTTTGGTACATCTCTACATTGATGGCCTTGACCTCATCCAGCTGTTGCCTCAGTCCAATCAAAGTGTCCTGTTTACCACATAGTAAGTAGTATGAATAAATAGAATGGGTACCTCCATTGTCGTCCGTTGTTTCTGCAGTGGCTTCAAATGTGTATCTGTTATTAAAGGGCCCATAATGGACCCATTTTCAAGTCTGTCTACTTTAAACACAACACAGTTCCACAACTTTCAATGTACAGACATGACTGTTATAACATAAGTGACTTGAGTTAAAAAGCTCAAGGAAGCGTTTTCACCTGCTTTTCATGGATGTCTTTTTCTAGAAGTTTCATGGCCAGCTCCATTTCCTGTTTCATCGACACCTGGACCACTAATTCATTCTCCACATCCTTAAAAAGTTTTAAAAAAATTAAATAAAACCACTTAATTCACACAAGCACTGTCACAAGCGTGCGCGCGCACACACACACACACACACACACACACAGTAGAAACCTGACCTGTCTAAGCTGACATTCCTCCTTCAGTTGTCTTCGGGCTTCACTGTACATCTCATCCAGACCCTGGCGAGACTGTTTATAGGTGTCTCTCTCCAGTGACACGTCACCCTGTGTTAGCTGCCCAAAGTAAAGCAAAAAGAACCATCTTTATAAATGGCACAAATGTGGCAGCAATTCTCGTTTTGCTGTAGCAAGCATGAGACAAACTATCTTCACCTCTAAATGTTGTTGTGACTTCAAGAGAATAAGGCTGTTTTCACTCCTCAACTGTTGGTTTTCCTCTTGTAGTTTTATGATGTTATTCTTGGCTATGGCTAACTGTGCATAAGCAAACACACACAAAGTAATGTAGTTAAATAACCTTATTAACAATGTCACACAGATGTTACGCAGCTTGTGGGAGTCATCAATCTAATGGCATTTATGTTATATGATTTTGGCACTAAATTGGCCAAGTCTATTGAAACTCAATGTATTGAGATAATTATTAAATAGACAGTTTGCTATCCCTTTGAAATAAAGATAAATTAACTAACAAAGAGAAAAAGCTACCATTAATTCGATATCACAACTAATCCATGAAGAATATTTTTAAAGTAAGAAAAATGTGTACAGTAAAAACAAGGTAAATTAATTCACATGGTGGTTATAAAAATGGGTACACAATTTGCAATTAGTAGTTAAGTGTGTATTTTACCTCTTCTATGAGTTTAGAATTAGACTTCTCCAGTGAATCAACTCTGCCTTGCAACCCATGGACTGAAGAGCTAGAAATAAAACATGATTAAACATATGTACATTGATTATCTCAAAATACATATAAAACAACCATATACATAAATATAAAAGTAAGGAAGGAATAGAACATTCCAGCAGAGCCATGTAAAGAGAGAGCTGCGTCATCTCCGTTCACTCCAATGGACCGTTAATTCACAGCAACGGAGCCTCAAAATAGTTCCCGGAAGTTAGCCTAAACACTATTTTACATGTAAATCGGTGCATTTATTGACTACTAATTACCAAAAAATGTAGTTATATATCTGTACCTATATATTTAAATTGCACACCAAGCACTTCATGGAACTATTTTGCCAGAGACTATTTAGCCTCTCCATTAACCATGTGACTGATGAAAATGTCAAACTTCCGTTGGCGGACCTCTGTTATTTTCATGGCTCTGCATTCCAGGGTAGCTATTTAAATTATTAGTAGCAGGGGTCACATAAGACAGCAGTTATCATGACATGGCTAGGTCGCCAAGGGAGACCAGAAAATGCCTTTTGGTTAGCCCACAGAGAATTCAAGTTTCCCCAAATAATTGATTTGTAATTTTTTGTTGTGAAAATTATGACTAAATACAGTTAAGACAAGTACATTTCCTGCCAAACACTGATGCCTTACTTGAGCTGTCGGTTCAGTTCTTCCACATAGTTTTTCTGATCCAGGATAGATGCTATCTGGCTGTTCCTGTGTGTATGGGAACCAGAAATGGAAAAGATAAAACGCAGATGACGTAACCATCACACTGGCAGGCCAAACTGAGGCTGCCTGGGTGTATTCTGACGTGACGGCAGTGTAATGCTGCAGGGCAGCACAGCTGGTGGCACCTTTTGCAGGTTCCAACATGTTAATTGAACGCATCAGACGAGCAGTGCACAACAGTGTGTTTATATACACAGCGTAGCTAATCATTGACCAGAGTTTGGATCACTAACAGACAGAACAGAGAGAGGGCAGCACAGTGAAAACTAGTGGGATAATGCAGCTCTGGTCATCGGGCCAAACACAAAAACATTGCCCTTAGCGCTGCCCATCTGGTTATGGTAAGCACGCAGAGAAACCTTGGATTAGACAGAAGAAGAAAAAATGATAGACCTCTCTTCACTCCTGTAGTCATCAATGTCGTTCTTCAAGTACATAGAGAAGTCAATTACCCCCACCTAAAAAGAACACAACAAAAACATGTTTGTGTAGCAAACATCAGCAGGGTTTTCACTCATTTTGCCACGCTGAGTAGACATTCATTAGCTTTGGTTGCTGCTGTGGGTACCTGGGTGTCTAGGTCCTCTCCTTTGACACAGAGGTTGGCGTCGATAACGTTTAGTCCTACCAGCAGACCTACGATCACAGATCCCTCCTCTTCCAGCATGACAGCTGCATTCTCATAGAAGTCACTGTGGAGCAGAACACACACACGCACGCACAAACACACACACGTTCTGCATTTACCCTGTTGTCCCTGGTAAAGATGTGAAGTAGAAGTGAACAGAAATAAGTGGAATTTCCTAATATAACCAGAAAACACTGTACTTAATATTTCCAGGCTCCCTTTGCTAGATTATTTTGTATATTGTGGGTGTGGGTGCATGTCTGTGTACCTGAGCAGATCTTTTCTGGTGATGAGTAGTCGTAAGTAGTCTGCTAGCCGCTTTTGCATGAGCGCCAAACGAAGCCATGCCCTCGCCCTGCCCAATGGTGTCCTGGGAGACACACACACACACACACACACACACAGTTAATTTGTGTCTCTCATTTTAGGCAGGGTTTGTCATTCTAGAACACTTGCTAACTTTGAGCTCAATACAAAACAAACTCCCTCAGAAACTCTGCCCACACACTGAAACGCATTGCAAAGCCACATTGTGTATATTCCTATTTACAAAACAAGCATGCACATATTCTGTGCATGCAAACTTTTGAGGAAGTTTGTGTTGATTTGAAGGAGTCATGTTTTTTGCATGACCTGACATGTCCTACTCTAAATGTACTAATATTCACTAATACTTGTTTTCAGATATCAGAGCACATTTGTTTGTTTCAGGGTTTAAACATGTGTGCATTACATACATCACACTCAGTGCCGTTTCCTTTTCTTAACATCGGCAAAACATATTTTAGGACCCGACTTGCATATCTGACTGATTCAGCATCAGTAGAGGAGACTTTTACAACTATATTGTTCCTCTTTTTGTAGGATAATCATAGTGTTCAGCCTACAGTAGCAGAGGTTGTTGTTGGGTTTCAGTGCACTAACTAACCTCTACTAGGAATACTGTACTGTATGTGCAAATTGCTAGAGAATTCTACAAGAACAAACAGAAATGATATATCCATGAATGAGACATATAGGCACCGACAGCCAGACACAGGAATTAACACATGAAAGGTGAAGTGAAAATAAGTCATATAGGATACAGGTTCTTTCCCCTCTAGGTTAGGTCACTGCATCATGTTACTGTGTGTGTGTGTGTGTGTGTGTTTCCTTACTTAAGTCCAGGAAGGTCTCGTACTGAGGCTGAGATCTCTGCTGCATCAGGACATAGTTTCTCCACCAGCTCCAGTGGACCCCAGAGAGACTTATTAAACCCCAGGAAGGACTTCTTCACTGGTGTGACAAAACAAGAATGAAGGCTAATGATCCAAGGAAGAAAGTAGGAAAAGACTAAAACAGGTGTAAATTAAGTACAAAATTAGAACTTGAATAACAATAAATGTACTAATAATAAAGTAGTTATTACCGCAGGCACATAAATGATAGTTCTCCCATTTTCTAACCTAAAACAAATGTGGTTTATTGTTTGCAATGCACCAGCATTGAAAAGGTATATGTGTTTTATAAATACAGTGCATCAAAACTAAAACAAAGAGATTATAAATACTACATATGAACATTATTTCAAAATCTAAATAAATAATTTCACGTGTGAATACTCAGAGCCAATCTACAGAACCGCAAAGCATGCAACTTTCTCTCACACGTGGCTCTCACCCCTCAGTCCATGTTTGAGGCAGTGCTCCATGACAACAAAGAATTGCTGAAGAGGGGGGTAGTCAGAGTCCAGGGTTCTTCCAAAGCTCAGAGCAGACTCGATCAGCCCTTTAATGCTGAGCTTAGCCATGTTCAACAGATTGGCCCGCTCCATGGCCATGGGGTCTCGTAAGGCTGCAGCACACACGAACACACACACACACACACAGTGTGCTCCATGTACAGTTAAGTACATAACAATGGTTAGCTTGTAACAATGGGCTAACTCAAATGTTTCTCTCCAAAAGAATCAGAATACTGTATTATTCTGAAATATATTTAGTGTATGCTATGTACTGTACATTGTATATTGCTTATTTGCTTTATATTGTTTTACTGACCGTTACTGCCTTCTAGACCAGACCTGGGCAAAGTCAGGCCGGCCCTTTGAGACATTCTACCTGGCCCGCCCAGTATATCAAATATTTAAAAAAATAATATTACAACATAATATGACTGCTGCATTTTAAAAATCATAGTTAAAGTTAACTGTTATGTTTGATTATGAAAATTATGTTATATATGCAAGTTAACAAAGTTAGCTATTTTGTGTTTTATTTTCAAATGTTTTAGCATGTTGGTTAAAAATGGAATGTGGCCTGCGAAGTTCTCTGACATTTTCAATGTGGTCCCTAAGTGAAAATAATTGCCCACCCCTGTTTTAGACCATGTTTTTTGTCTTTTGTCTTTGTCTTCGGTGTAACTTGACTTAAAAATAATAACAATAGTGTAATAGCTACCAATAGTGTCATTATAAGATTTTCTTTTACAGTTTCCTATAATGCATAATTGTGTTTGTTTGTTTTTTAGCAATGTAAGACTTACCTAAGCTTTGCTTAAATAGTCAGTGGAATTGGTGAAATTGTTATTGTAACTCCATTATGAGTTCAGGGATGGAACTAAAATGCAACCATATTTTCTATGTTCTATTCTCTGTTCACATTGTTTGGTTTTTCTGTCTGGTTGATAGCGTGCTGACTTAGCACCACTTGACTGTTGGGCAAAAAGGTTTTCTCCTGGCAGTGTAGGAAATTAAAGGAAAATAAATGGTTCTCATAACTGCCAGTTCAGACTTAAAACAATTCATTTCAAAATGTGTTATAGAACACTACATATTGTATGATTGTATTATTCCTATTAATTTACATTAATTCATACGTAAGGCAATTATGAATAAAATGGTTACCCAGTGCCACATACGATCTTTACCATTACCTAATCAATGTTATCTCTGAAATTGGCAAAGGAAGAAAAATAAAACTTTAAATCAAAAGTAGAAATTAAATTTCAATTTCAATTTTCTATTTCAATTTCGTTTAGAAAAACAGTTCCAAATAAAATCACTAGAAAGAATGTGTGTGTAATTGAAAAATATAAACAAAACAGTTGTTAACACAACAGGGTCAACATCTGCAATGTTTGGGTCAAACACTAAGCACAAGAGCAATGTTTGGGTACAAAACAGAAGAGAGGATTAACGACAGGTGTCATTTCACTTACTGCATTTAGCAGTTTTCCCCCCAAGGCGATTTACAATCAGCTCTACAATTGTCAATAGATTAACTGGTAGGTTATACACCAGCAATTGTAAGCAACATTCTGTTATAATAATGCATGTAGATCAAGTAGACTATGCTACCTAATTAAGTGACAATAATTTTGTCCCATAAACAAAATCCCCCAAATTACAAAAACAGTTCGAATAAAATAATTAAAGGCAGAGGGAAGCAGCAGGCTATGGAATGATATAGTTATTGATAGTTTTTAAATCCCTCCACCATACCACGCAACTATTTACCTTTGACAGTCCACTCTTCAGGCAGAGATGTCCTGTGGTCTGATACTTTGGGGAGGACATGAATGCTCCCAGAAAAAGTCTCGGATGCTTTCCTGGCCAGGGCAAAAATAGGAGCCTGCCACCGTCCGTCTCCTGCTCGCATAGTGCTGCTGCAACTGGCCTTATCTCCCACACTACACTTCTCCTCCTGTAGCCTTAAAATACCAAACGTCTGGGTTTTTTCCTTGTGGCTCTCCCCTTCTGCTAAAGCCAAGTCGTGTTCTGCGGGCGATGCCATTTGGTTCTGATCTTACTAAATGCTAGTCGATACAGTAGCAAGGTGTGCGGTTCATACGGTCAGCTAATGCTAGCAAGCTAGCATTAATGCATCATTCACCCGGCGACTATCATAGCATAAAAAAATCTCCGGGATATCATCTGGCGATAGAATGACGGAGTGCCTTTCTGGACTGCAAAGCAATATGGTATATCTTCAATCGTCAATCTGCTTTGTTTTCAGTAGCGGTATCACTTCGCAGTCTTGTGAAAAAATGTATTTAAACCATTCATGATGCTATAGTAGATATTTGTTTACAACGATAACTTCACGCCGACACTACAGTACGTTAGGTTCGCTGCACCCTACAGATGGGCGGTGTCAAGCTCACAAGACCCACAAAAGCACTACGTAATGGTTTTCTTGTTGCAAAGGACGCAAGTGCTATGCTGCCATCTACTGTTTAAAGCGGAACGTGTAGCCAAAATACAGTACAAGATTTTATCGAATGGGTTAATTAGTCTGGCAGCGTGGCAATACAATACAGGTGCATCTCAATGAATTAGAATATTGTGGAAAAGTTAAGTAATTTCAATAATTCAATTGACAAAGTGAAAATCATATATTTCGTGGATTAATTACACACAAAGTGAAATAGTTCAAGCCTGTATTTGCTTAAAATCCTGATTATTATAGTTTACAGCTCATAAAGACCCCAAATTCAGTATCTCAGAAAATATGAATATGACATAAGACCAATTATAAAAGGAATTTTAATATAGACATTTCAGCCTTCTGAAAAGTGTGTTTGTGCAAAAACACTCCTTTTGCATGATTTACTGCATTTATCCGGCATGGCATGCAGTCGATCAGCCCGAGGGACTGCTGAGGTGTTATGAAAGCCCAGGTTGCTTCCATAGCAGCCTTCAGCTCGTCTGCATTGTTGGGTCTTGTTGGGTCTCTGACACAACTAACCCCAGAAATGTTCTATAGGGTTCAGGTCAGGTGACCTGCTGGCCAATCAAGCACAGTAATCCCATTGTCATTGAATCAGGTGGTACCTTTGGCAGTGTGCAGGTGCCAAGTCCTGCTGGAAAATGAAATTAGTATCTCCGTAAAGCTTGTCAGCAGAAGGAAACATAAAGTGCTCTAAAATGTCCTGGTAGATGGCTGAGTTGACTCTGGACTTGATGAAACACAGTGGACCAATGCCAGAAGATGACATGGCTCCCCAAATCATGACTTCAAGCAACTTGGTTTCTGCCCCTCTCCACTCTTCCTCCAGACTCTGGGATCTTGTTTGCCAGATGAAATGCAACCTTTTACTTTATTCTGAAAAGACAACTTTGGACCACTGACCAGTTATTTTTCTCCTTAGCCGTATATTGCATCTGACGTTGCCTCTGGTTCAGGAGTGGCTTGGCACGAGGAATGCGACAGCTGTAGCCCATTTCCTTGATAAGTCTGTGCATGGTGGCTCTAGATGCACTGACTCCTGCCTCGTGCCTTGTGAACCTCCCACATTGCTTGAAGGCTCCGGTTATCCCTGTTGCTTGTGCACCTTTTCCTACCACTCGACTTTCTATGAATATACTTGGATACAGCCAGCTTCTATTTAGCAATGATTTTTGAGTCTTTCCCTACTTGTGAAGGGTGTCGATGACTGTCTTCTGTACATCTGTCAAGTCAGCAGCCTTCTCCATGATTGTGAAGCCTACTGAACTGGACTGAGATACCATTTACAGTCTACAATATTGCTCTATTTCACAATATTTAAATGTTCTGAGATACTGAATTTGGGGTTTTCATGAGCTGTAAACTGTAATCATCAAGATGAAAACTAATTCAGGCTGGTTTCACTTTGTGTGTAATTAATCCATGATATACTGTATTGAGTTTCACTTTTTCAACTGAATTATTTAAATTACTTTTTTTCCTGCAATTTTGTAATTTATTATTATGCACCTGTATTGTAGCCTGTCTGTATCCCTAGTTACATTTTTGTTCATCATATAGAGATGAAAATATAATAAATAATAAAGAATGAGAAGTAGGCTATTCAGAATGGCACATATGAATCTACTTTGACAGCAGATAAGAGGCATACAGTAACTTAGGCCAAAATAAACATCTTGGGCCTACCTTGGTTGTAGGCCAACCGCTCCATGCTCTCACTGTGAGTGATGCCCCAACGGTGGAGACTCTGAGGGGAATACATGGCAAACAAAAAGCTTCTAATCTCAGGATAGATGCTGATATTGTGGTCTTGGGCCTTGAAGTCCTGGGTTGAAACAGGTGTCTACAGCAGTGAAGAAGTAGCCTATAACAAACAGGATGAATTTTTAAAATGCTTACAGAGAGGTTTGCTAGCAGAGATTAGAGCATTCTTATTTTTAGCCAAAGTCAAATCAATTATTTTAGTTATCTAAAATAGACTACTGCATAGGCTAATATGAGAACATTAAAATGGCTAAATTCTACTGTTATTCTGTCTCATTGTGGTCACCCACATGGCAGTACGGTGTAGCCTAGCACAGCCCTGGGTCTGCTGCTCTGCATAAGACACTCCTTGTAGAGTTTCTCTCTTCCTGTGTTATGATGCTGTCAGCTATCATCATCTGTGTATTGCCATATCTTTCTGTCTTTCTCTCCAGTTGCTCAGTGCTGCAGGATCATCTTACTGGTTCCTGTAGAACATTCCCTGCCTGTACAGATGTGCACAATTCCTCCTGACGGTGATGCTGTTTGTCTAATTTGCAGAGTCACTCTCTCTCTCTCTCTCTCTCTCTCTCTCTTTCTCTCTGTTAATGTTCAAATGCTCCAGCAGGAGATAATCTACGGTTTACCAGTTTACCAGGTACAGTTTAGTCGGTATAGCCTGCAGACGCAGAAAACAATTGATTAAACATAACATATTTACATAATATTTCACCATACATTTAGACTGTCACATTTTTCTTAGTTTGTTGTCTTTCACAGATTGCAGACCCAGTCTTTTTCTAGACTAACAATCTCCTTTTTCATCATCATCATCATCATCATCATCATCCTTCCACATGGTCCATATATCGACTAACCATCCATTCCACCAATCGTGACGCTGTTTCATTGTAGTGGATTTTCTATTTCCCGCAACAGCTCTAGGGTGGGGACTAATATATCCTGCTAAGATTTCCTTACATACTTTAAAGTGTCTTTTTAAACTAATCAACTATTCACATTTTTGACAGCACTTGGCCTATAATTATTATAATAATGCTATAACCTCCTATCAACATAAAATGCTACAGGGAGGCAGACATTATGTATATCTGGCTATATTGCGAAATCTGAATTAGCATGAATTAGTGAAAAAAGTGTCAACTTTTCAACGTCCATAGACGCCCATATTGCTTACTGGGAACAGCCGCCACAGAACAGAGATCATAAAAGATTGCACTATCAGAGTAATGCTATATATGCTAATAAATACTGAATGTACTGAACGAGAGATTATAGCCTACATATTGCGCAACATCTTGTACCTTACCTCAGATGATGAGTTGATTTTATCCGTAATAAAGCTTTACAGACAGAACATTATCATATTATGCTATCTCCAATAGACATATTTTGAAGGCACCAATAGGGTTAGGGTTCGATTTGCTACTCGGTTTAAGTAGAGACAGCAGGTTGCTCCAGGATGTCCCATATGAATGCCAGATATGCTGCAATAGCCTAACGTATTACGACAGTTTCTCTTATATATTTTTATAGGCAGGTTATTGTAAACAGATCAGGGAGTGCCAAATCACAATTCTTAGTGTCTCATGCTGTTTCATCCCTGCACGCCGGCTCTGCGCTCCAGAGACATCACCACCAGGAACCACAACCATCACCCCACGGAGAAGCAGGGAGGAGGGGGAGGGTTAAGTAAGTTCACTTTACGGTACATGCGCAGTGAATAGGAGGGAGCGAGGGACTCGGGCTTGAGCTTGCACATACAGTGCATCCGGAAAGTATTCACGTAACTTTCCACATTTTATTATGTTACATCCTTATTCCCAAATTGATTAAAATAAATGTTTTTGCAAATGTATTAAAAATAAAAACAAAACAAAAAATAACTACGCACAGCCACACCGCTGGCGGCCCAATCAGCGTGGGTTAGATAGATGACGTTGAAGTCTAGAGTGATGATGAGGCGGTCAAATCAATTATAGCCACGCCGATTGGTTCCAGCTCTCCAATAGATTCAAAATGAACCAGAGGTCTACGCCAAGTAGGAGGAAAAGACTGCGAACACTGCGTGACGTGTTACACCATGGCTACCATATACCACACAGCAAAGCTATTATGGCTATATGATATACATTGGAGATTGATGGATTTTAAGTATAGGCACTGGAGCTAAAAATACAGCTGTAGAATAGCCTAAGATCAATAAATAAATAATTTTAGTCAGACCTAAAATTATTTATAATTTGTGTGATATGGATAATATAAAAAAATAATGATGTGGTCTCTTTTGTTGCTCATTCAGCAATGAGTGAGGTCAGCGAATAAAACAATGCCTCTACTGTCATCCATCTTTAAAAGTGTAAAAAATAAATCCTGCTAGCAGTGAATAGTTCATAGCAAAATACTCTCAATATATATCTATTGGAGTAGCTATAAAATAAGATTATTGTATTTAGTATCACCCACCAGCAATATAATGACCTTGCATAGGCTACATTGACAATACATAGGTCTAGAGACAGCTTGTATATCTATATTTTTGGGTCTGGACAAAAAGCAATGTCTACTAATAATAAAGTAATAAAGTGACAGTTAATGCTTTAGCAAAAGTTTAATATCACTTTATCATCAAAGACTAATTGATTGAACTATGTCCCAACAAACTAGATTCTGGGCCAATATCATTCATCATAAATTTTTTCTTCTCCAACTGTTGCAGTTGTAGGAATGCTTTAGAAATAATCTGGTTGAATTTGGACCAATAACACTTTGGCATTATTTTACCTAGCTTCAGACTTTCCACGTAGAGGTTCTGTAATGGAAATGTATCACATTGATTACAATCTAAATACCATACAGTAAATGCCAACATAATGTGAACAATAGCCTACAATGTCAATAAATAAATAAATAAATAAATAAACCTAACCATTAAAGCCTCCTTCATCATTAGATTGAAATCAGAGGAGATTCCCTTGCTTTCCTCTGATGTGTAGAGGAGTTCAGACCTTTTTTTCTCCAGGGAATATATCTCCTCCTCCATCTGTTGCTGGAGGGCATTAAACTCATCCACCTTCAACAGGTGAGTGCTTTTATCTTGCTGGCAGGCGCTGAGCACAGCAACCTGATGCTCCAGTGAGGCCCTGTCAGCCTGGAGCTTGGCAACAAGCTCGGTGAGGTCCGTCACCTTATGGTGGCAAAAGTAATACAATGTCATAACTGAATATTATAAGCATGTAGGCCCAATGTCTAAAAGTAAAAGATTGAGGTTTGTGTTTATGAACACACCCACAGTTGCTATACATTTACACCAGTATGCACCTCTTTCTCCAGTTTAGAGTTCTTCGTAAACATAATTTCCGCCTCTCTCTGTGCCCACTTCCGCTTTAGGTCGTGTATGTCCTGGACCAACTCCACTTGTTCTTCTAACAGAGACTTTGTCTCCATGCCCCACTTCTCCCAGAGGTCCTGGAAGAATCCCTTACTCTCGTCAAATTCGTTGAGAAGTTGAGACTTTTCTTCCTTGAGGGAGTGTATTTCAGCTTCCGTCTGTTTTTGGAGAACAATCAACTCCTCTACCTTTAGCTGGAGAGCATCTCTATCTGTCTGGCAGGCGCTGAGTGCAGCAGCCTGCTCATCATATGTGTTTTTCAGCTTTGCCAGCTCATTGACCTGTGTGAGTGGAAGAGGTATAGGTCAAATTCGTCTTAAACATATCTTATAACAACAAAAATTGGTGTAGCCTACTTAGCATGGCTATATTTGACTCATTTGGCCAATTAAATATAAAACATGTTTTACAGAGCACAGTGCGCTCTGATTGAATGTAGCATGTGTAGGCTATCCAGCATATTGTAGCCATGATACTCACTATTTCCTGGATGTTGTCAGACAACCCATCCTTCTCATAGTAGTAGATTCGAAGTTTGAGACTGAAATTTTCTTTTTTCAGATCACGTAATGTCTACAATGCAACCATACATATTTGATGTAAATTAGGCTATGTGAAAACTAAGGGCATCTTTAAATATTTAAAGATTAAATAGCCTACATAAAACGCTTTACCGACCTCTAGTGTTGTCTTCATATGGCAGAAATCATTCCTGCAGGCAGTGCCGTCATAACAGGAATGCGTTATTTCCTCAAAATCCATCTCTTGTAACACGGATTCTCTAGCCAATAGGCTTCTTTGCAATATTTCACAAGACTAGAAAACAAAAGGAAAGAGAGCTAGCAACTCATAATAGCAATTGTTGGAAATAAACATAAACAGAGTAGGAGTATGTTATATGTGCAATATTACATTTTAGTTTTGATTCTGTGAAACAAATACTTATTCTACGCATAGCCTAGGCCTATATTCCCCTCAATAATATTGTTTTTACTAACGCGGTATCGTTGTATGTTGCCTAGAAACGATAGTCCTTTATTATACTAATAAGAATTGAGAATGTGTGTTTTTCAGGCCACAGAGGACTCCGGACATTGACGTCAGCTGCACGAGATAGAGAAACTATCGCTAGATGGCGCAGTTGCATCGTGTTCGTTTTTTCCATTTTATTCCTTGTCTGAGGTGACTGCTTTTGCATCAAGAAAAGCATGTGCATACGGCAAACTGGCAAACGTCTGAGCTTGAATTTAGATATACCTTTATCATCAGGAAAAAAAGAAACAGACAGTTTAAATCACATTAAAGCAACCACCACACGACCATAATACCATAATACTATGTAGTGGGACAGAAATAGAAAATATTCATTGCTTAAATCACTTAGGTTTATCTCGACAGGCAGTAATTAGCTACACTAATAGTCAAAGCTATCTGTTTGCAGTATCTGTCCCGAATTAGGTGACTCAACAATCACCCCACACACATTATGCATCCTGTAGACTGACTGAGGCAAAAGTTATCTAGACAGGAAAACAGGAGAGAGACCAGAGCTGGATGCTCTGGTTAGAATAGACACTGGTCAGGTGGTCACAGATAAAATTGTGTGTGTGTGTGCGTGAGAGATGAGACCTATCAGAGTCAATTTTTACCAGATAACACAGGTCTGAATATTAGTACGCATGTTGTGTGAGAGGGATTTCAACACAGAGAAAGGTGTCACTATAAGCTTTACAAAGTTTAGGCCTTGCTGCCCTAGGGCTGGTCGTAGTCCTCTGTTGTCAATGTAACTTCATTGTTTATTGTCTAGACTTGATTCTCCATACAATCTAGCAGGAAAGGGAGACATTCTCCACCTCAACCCATCCTCTAGGATCTGTGTGTATGTGTGTGTGTGTGTGTGTGCGTGTGTGTTGTTGCACCATGGCTCTTTCCCACACCAGTGCTAAGTGTCACCCCAGTGGGGGCTTTAACGCCTGCACTGGTGTAAAGAGGGGGGGCTTTAGAGGGATCTAGAGGTGAGAAGACTGGGATTCACACCTCCTCGATGATAGGAGATGATCCTGTAACTAGCCTCCTAAACGCACTCATACATCCCTCCCACACTCTCTCAAATGCTAAGCCTTGTTCTGTACATGTAGACCAGCAGTCTATTACCTTATCATTCTGCTCAGTCCTGTCTCACACACACATTAAGTGTCCATTCCAGTTACCACCACAGGAAACTCTTTCAAATGACAATAGAATGATATAATACTTAGTTTAATAACAGTAGTTTATGCTGTATTAATTGTGATATGGTTGAATAAGCCTTTCTAATAGGCAGTGTGGTCATTGTTTGGCTCCTGACACACACACACAGTTCTCTTCAACTGAAACCTCATGTTATGTTTATCATCACTCCTGTGCAGTGTTGGGCAGTAACTAGTTACTACTAACTATAGTTACTGTAATATTCTTTTTTCAGTAATTAGTAGTGTAACTAATTACTATTTCCAAAACAGCAATAATATTACAATCTAAGTAATGTTGCATTACTTAGTTACAAGAACGAGCTTTCTGGTCCTAGCAAACTATGGGTAGGTTAATTGAACCGACCTGTCCAATCTGGTTTGAGAGGCTGCAATGTTTTCACTTTGGCTGATGTTTACCTCTGTAAGGTTCATTATTGTTCCAATAAAGAGGATTCAATTCTAAAATGAACTGGCTACACAGGTTGTAATTTTTCCGAAGGGTCGAGGCATTGAAGTGATTGTTAAAGAAATATACTAATTGTAACTAATTACTTTTAATACCCAGTAATAAGTAAATCATTATTATTACTCTTTGAAGGAGTAATAAGTAACTAGTAACTTATTACAATTCCTGAGTAACTTGCCCAACACTGATCCTGTGTGTGTGTGTGTGTGTGTGTGTGTAATTATGTGAATAATCTATTTCAATGTCTGTATATGTTATACTGTATCTGTATCCCTCTCTCTCTCACACACACACACAAACACAGTAAATAGGTAGGGGTGTGTGTTCGCGTATGTGTGTGTTTGTTCGTGTGTATTTGTGTTTGACAGTAGAATGCTAAGGGAAGTGTCTGTGCTCATCAAAGAGCTAGATGAGGTGACATGTACCTGCTGAGAAGGCTATAGGCTCCTTTACTTGGCTCGATTTAACACAAGGAAACAATGACATCATACACAAGAAAGAAGCACAATCATTGGGGGGAAAAGCGATCTTACCATGTTAGTAAATCAGAACACCTTATAAAGTGAATTTCACAATATATAACATCCACACATGGGCAACACAAATTCAACTTGGGATATGCACCATTGGATGGCGCTAGTCTGTTGTGAACTGTACATTTCCTTGGCCCACCTCCAATTCTGCCCTCTTCACCACATTCCTTCCTGTAAACCCTTCATCCTTCCCTCTTTTTCCCCTGTGATCAAAGACTTTCCAAGTTGGACACCCTTGACTGTGAATTACACAGAGGAAGACCCCACAGCAGTGTGACAAGTTGAAAAGGTCAAATGAACTGCTGCTTAGAAGAAAACTCTCTGGGGACACCCAGAGAGTTTTTTGAATGCTAATCAACAGAGAGGTTTAGACAAATTAGTTTGCTTTAAGGAATTAAGTCACATTGCACATGGTCTGGACCATGGATATATAGGTTTTATAGTTGTTCTGTATAACTTATGGAACGCACCTCTGTGATATCCATGTAATATTGACCTTTGACATCACCTCTTATCCGCATTTCCTAATCCTTGTACCTGCCTGTTAACCTGTAGGTCGTTCCGTCTGTGATGGATCAACACTTTAGAAGAAGACCCCATCTGTAGATGGTTAAACCATTGCTGACCAAAAGAGAGGGGGCATTTAGAGTTTGAGAAAGACATAAATGAGAGGCAAAGATCATGTGTCATAACCTGAGCTCTAACACAAGAATGTCATGGGCAGAAGATGGCACCATTAATGTAAGTTGGAGGGCAGCATCAATTTAACGTCTTATTTAAGTAGAAAAGTAGGAATTAAAATGTAAAGAGTTTGATTAAAACCAACACTATTGGCTATTGTGGAAATTAGTCCATTCCTCCCGACACACATGCATGTACTGTACTGTACTGTATGTGTGTTTATGTCTCAAATCGTCTTTCTTCTTATGCAAACTAAACTGTGGAGTAATTTTTTCTGAATGTAGTTTTGAGTAAACTCAACTAAAAGATTAAATGCGAATTAAAAAGTGAATTCTGCTGAGATATTATAATTACCCCAAGCATAGTATTTATACTAAGAACAAGGGAACATTGACAACAAGGGGAAAGCAACAGATTAGATTTGTTTATAGGCGCGTGCATGCTGTGTTTTAATGTGATGGCATGTGTAGGTGTAAAACACTAATGAAAACACAGATAAGATAGACAAGTCCATACTGTAGCAGCTCATACACCAAACACACACATGCGCATAGACACACACACACACACACACACACACACACACACACACACACAGTTGCATGTATTTCTCAATTCCTCAAAGTAGGCTACAACTAAAAACAGTTGAGCCTATTAACAAAAGATGGTAAATAAACAGATGTAAGGCCTTCAAATAGAAAAAAAGAAAAGCATAACAAGCAATCAGATAATCAGAGAGAGATACAGAGTTAGAAGAAAGATAGAAACAATACCAGGTTTGGGACCAAGCGGTTTGGGACCAAGCACGTTTGCAGCTAAACCCTCACAAACAAACACCACCACATTTATGTTTGCATGCTAATAGGGTACATCATATCAAGACATCTTGGCTAACCATGAAAAATTCCCTTCTGTGGTCAATAATGCTGTGTATGCCGAAGGAGAAAGTTTGTAGATGTATGAATCAGTAGTTGATGCACATTATACCCTCCCACATAAACACAATTTTCTTTCATGTTTCAAACATTGAAAACTGATTCATTAAAAGAGTGCTCAACAGAGCAAGTGAAAAAAGAAATCTTTCTCACCAGACATTTTCTCCACTCTATTGTTCCTTCTGTGTCACTTGAATTTGTTTCAACCTGTGAAGCAGAATTGCATGTCTTGAAAAAAAACAAATAGTCCCAAAACATAACACTAGCCACACATATAAGCTCAACTGTCAACTCAACATATTCTTTGCAACGTCAATCAAAATGGACATATAATCAAAAGATCAAGGTAAGTCCCTTCATTGTGACCCAATATACAAAGACCAAGACCCACTTGCTGAATAACATTTAATTAACTATAGCACTTGCACCAGTCATTAACCTAGCTGGAGGTAAATGAACATGTTACTGTAGTCAAACCTCCAATTATGACTACACACCCAACCCTAAGATGGGTGTAAATATTGTAAAAATGTTCCTTGTAATTGTGAAAAATGTTTGTACACATCACACATTAAGAAGTCATATCTGTGAATGATATTTCTCAAGATGTGACAGATTGGGAATACTGCTTAAACGTAACCTACTGCCATTCAAACACATGTACAACCCACAGTTTTGCTACTGTGCATCCCCAACTACCTTTGTTCATTTACAAAATTCAAGAGAACGAGTGAACATTCGTTAAATCTGGTGAGTCAAACTTGATTAAAGCATTGCAAATCCAGGCTGCATACTTTGCTAGCATCACCAGCCACCATCAGCAAGTCAGCAAATCTATCTGTCAGTGTTTCTTATACAATTCACACTAACCACCCAGACATCAACTTGTATGTATCTGGAAACATCCAAAATTCTTAGAAAAACAAGTATGTTGTGTAAATGTGCATTTTGGAGCCACAGTGGGTTTTTGCGGGCATTGTGGTATGAATGTAATAAGACTGAGATTTTCATCAAGTACTGGATTTTAAACAGCCCCTTGTTTATTTTTCCAAAGACATTTGTAAGGGTTTTATATATCAGAGGCCACAAATGTGACAACGGATAACCAGGGCATTGCTGCATTTACGGAACATATATCTTTACTTCACTGGACAAAAGGCAGGGAGGGTGAAAGCTAAGATGGCAGTGATAGAGAGGAGATGACACACAAATATACATTCATTAATAGAAGCTGGGGTTCCAGGAGAGGTTGCTCATTGGAGTGGGCTGCCATATGGCCAGCAGACCACTGCAATGGGTGGGGCAGGGTGTGTGAGAGAGAGGGCTAAAGAGACTAGGTGGGAGAGGTTAATAAACGTGTGCATTTTTGTGTCTGTGTGTGTGTGTGTGTGTGTGTGTGTGAGTGGGTGGGGTTGCTGAATGCTCTGGGGTGCAGATGAATAGACCAGCGGATAGAGACAGTTGAGAGATTCATTTCCACAATTGTCCTGCTGCTGTTGTTGGTGTGTCTGTCTGTGAACATTCAACAATAACCATATCATGACAATTAAAATTGTAATTGAAAATATAAATGTTTTTATCCTGTATTTATCCAATGTATCTAATCCTTGTAACAAACGTGTATGCATTGTACTTGTGTGTAAAATGTGTTAGACCAAACTCAAAGTTAGTTTCTTTGGCCAGATATTAGCTAATTACAGTATTTCTCATTCACTTTGGTACATTTCTCAGATGATAATTTACATTCTCAAAACTACGTGTTCAACCTCCACATCATCA
>JAODUE010015883.1:0-25545 GCA_027564755.1 Amblyopsis hoosieri
CCCCCTATAAGGAGATCCAGAGTAGTTCACCCCTATAAGGAGATCCAGAGTAGTTCACCTCCATAAGGAGATCCAGATTAGTTCATCCCTATAAGGAGATCCAGAGTAGTTCACCCCTATAAGGAGATCCAGAGTAGTTAATCCCTATAAGGAGATCCAGAGTAGTTCACCACTATAAGGAGATCCAGAGTAGTTCCCCCTATAAGGAGATCCAGAGTAGTTCACCCCTATAAGGAGATCCAGAGTAGTTCATCCCTATAAGGAGATCCAGCGTAGTTCCCCCCTATAAGGAGATCCAGAGTAGTTCAACCCTAAAGGGAGATCCAGAGTAATTCACCTCCATAAGGAGATCCAGAGTAGTTCACCACTATAAGGAGATCCAGAGTAGTTCCCCCCTATAAGGAGATCCAGAGTAGTTCACCCCTATAAGGAGATCCAGAGTAGTTCACCTCCATAAGGAGATCCAGAGTAGTTCATCAATATAAGGAGATCCAGAGTAGTTCACCTCCATAAGGAGATCCAGAGTAGTCCATCCCTTTATGGAGATCCAGAGTAGTCCATCCCTATATGGAGATCCAGAGTAGTTCATCCCTATATGGAGATCCAGAGTAGATTACCTTTATAAGGAGATCCAGAGTAGATGACCTCTAGTCCCTGGCCAGGGGTCTGAAGTGTTTGTATTAACTAAAATATGAAAGATACTATGGTAACGTAATGTGTTGACTATGTACAGTATTATGTTCATTTTGTTTGTGTACATTTTAAGGGCTGCCATCTGCCACATACTTTCCCCTCATTTTGCACTTGTGTCTTCTGTGAACCATCATGTTTCTCTCATCTTCACTCAGGCTGTGAGTATAGCGCTAAAGGGCGCTGTGTGTATGCATGTCTTTATGTGTGGGAGGGGTCCACCGCACTCTGAAGACTGTTTAGAGCCCTTCCTACCCCACCCTCCTCGATCTGAACCCCCGTTGTCAATAATTCAGCGCCTGCCCTCATAGACTCGCATTATAAATATTTTAGGCCCAGTGACAGGGAATGCTCGGCTCGTACAACAACTGCGAGATGTGTTTCTCTTTTTCTCTCTCTCTCTCTCTTATTCTCTCTCTCTGTCTCTCTCTCACTCACTCACACTTTCTCACACACACACATAAGGTTTGCATGCATACAGTAGATGTTAAAAGGCGGTCGTACCATTATAACACGCTGTCAGTATTGCTGCAGCTACCAATCCTACAGGCTCTGGATATAATGTAGTTATATTTCTCTATACTGTATATTTAAGTCTTTTTTTTTTTTTTGGAGGTCACCTCACAAAAGAGGAGTCCCTTCACAGATCACAGAACACAATGGATGACGGATCTAAGCAGAATGGTGTCTGGGGGATGGGATCGTGTTTGTTGTTGGTGTATACGTTGTGGGAGTGTTTGCATTTAGTCTCAAACGTTTTCCTAGTGTGTGTACCTGCTTTCTCACATGGCTGTGCATGCATGTGTTTATTAATGCACTTTTTGTCTGTGTTATCCTTTCTCTGCACACCTATAGCAGCAACGTTTAGTTGTTTTCAGTGTTGTGATTGACAGACACTTCACCATCCATTCATTATTACACCAAGGTATTGTGTCAAAAAGAAATCTCTCTCTCTCTCTCTCTCTCTCTCTCTCTCTCTCTCTCTCTCTCTCTCTCTCCCTCTCTATTAACTGGCAAACTGAAGCATGTATGCGAATGGCGTAAGGCGTGAGGCTTTTAAGAGTGCGTATATAAGCAACAACGTATCTCTGAGACAAAGAGAGAGCAGAGAGAGAATCTAGAAGAACATTTATCTGCATTTTTTATCCATTCCTCTTTTATATACTGTGTTTTCATCGCATGCCTCAGAAGGCATTGCCAGGCTGTGTATATTACAGTAGACAAGTGTGTTTTGATTGTGCGCATATACTGTACACCCAGTATACCTACCCCTCACATTAACCTCTGAAGGTGTCACCATAAACAGACACACCTTCCACTTGTTACTGTAACGTTGCCATATTAAAACAGCAGCATCTCTGAGAAAGCCTACAGCATGAACCGAGTAATCCCATACATACACCCTCATTCACACTGTGACAGAGGAAACACGTGATATAATAACAATCGTCTGAATATGCTTCTGTTCGGCGGATCTGTGCTGGCGCACACGCATTATTTTATTTACTCGTGCTTGAATTTTTTCGTTTTGTTTTTATTCTTTTTTTAACCCGAGGCTGTTATCGCCGCGGCGATTGTGCGAACCGTTAGAGTGAGTGATTGCGTGGCCGCTGCTGTTTGGTGGAGGCGTGGTGCAAAACAAAGGGAGTTCAGATATGATTTGATATTTCTCCCTCAGAGAGACGTCGGTGAAACCAGGACTGGCCTTTATACTGCTCAGAGCATATGCTCCCCGCGCACGCACACACACACACACACACACACGCACGCACGCACACACAACCACGCGCAAACGCACGCACTCGAACGCACACGTGTGCCTGTGTGTGCATGGCTGCATGTGAGTGTGTTCGTGCGTGCATGCGTGTGTTTGTGTGTGCCTGTGCGTGTGTGTGTGTGTGTGTGTGTATGAGTGTGTATGTGCGTACACACGCATGCCTGTGGATGTGTTTTTGTGCCGGTGTGTGTGTGTGTGTGTGTGTGTGTGTGTGTGTGTGCGCCCCTGTGTGTGTGCGTGTGCGTGTCGGGGGACAGATCTGCCCTCTAACTGGCAGATGCAGACCCCAGCTGAGGCCCAGTGCCACTGGAGGGGTCAGGGGGCCTTACATCCCTCCGGCCCAGCAAGGCTCTTCCAGGCCATTCCTTACACCCGAATTGAACCGCAGAACGTGACAGAGGAGACAGACTGTCTGTAAGGGCAAACGTGGCAGTTGGAGCAAAGGAGCCCATCGTATAAAACCTATAACGCCTGACCGAACCGTAACCCATTGAGCCAATCGTGCTGTGGCGCTGATGCAAGCCAACAATATACGTATAACCTGAGGGGAATATATCTGTTTAACCTTGATTCCTTTGAATGTTTTTAAAGTTAATTTCACATTTATTTGTGTTACATTAAGTTTTTAAGTGACCATTCAAAATACAGTTATTATTCATTTAGATATATAGCTACTTGCGAATATGCTAACTGCTTGGACGGGTTGGCAAGATGGCTGCCGATCGGCCAGGCTTGCCAGTAAGGACTTTGTTGTAACTCTTGTTACAACCCAGACTGTCTTTCCTCACCACGATGCCCTCATGCCTCTACATTCCCGGAGCACAGCGACAAACCTCCATTGACTTCCATTGTTTCCACACACCTCCAGCTCATCTACCAGACATCTTTCATTTGTATTTTTTATTTTACCTTTTTTTTTTCCAGGACGTCTCATTGAGATCAGAGATCTCTTTTACAAGAGAGACCTGGCCAAGGCCTTTGTGTCACACCTTGGTCCGGGGGTGTGTCCAGGCTCTCTCTCCGCCGACGCGCTGCCACGTTGGGACGCTAACCACCGCCCAAGGCGTCGTAGCAGCCCTTCCCCTCCCTGCTCCTGCACCTGTTTGGTATTGTGTAATCAGCTGTGTGCTTATAGTGGTGTCTTATTATTTGTGTTTATTGTATACGTTTCCCTCGGCCCTGTGTGTTATCTTGTCCTAAGTATTCGTTACACTTTGCTGGCATGTATTCTCAACTATGCTCAGAATTCACATTTGTGCTATTGTCATATATTAGTTTTGCTATTTTATAAATAACACTATAATATAATAAAACATTTGAATGTATAATGTAATTGTGAATTCCAGTGTAAAACAGTAGATACAGTATGTTTGTGATAAACAATAAAATAATAGGAAAGTTGTAGTGTAAATACCTAAGATCAGGGGTTCCAAAACTTTATTGTGCCAAGACCCACCTAGAGAGGACTATGATCTATTTAGAGACCCACCAAACACCAAGTACCGGTGTGTGTGTGTGTGTATGTGTGTGTGTGTGTGTGGGTGTGTGCGTGCGTGCATGTGCGTGTGTGTGTGGTGTCTTGTATGTGAGTTTGTGTGTGGTGTGTGTGTGTGTTTGCGTGTTTGCGAGTGTGCATGCGTGTGCGTGTGCGCGTGTGCGAGTGTGTGTGTGTGTGTTTGCGTGTGTGCGAGTGTGTGTGTGTGAGAGGGTGTAAGTGTGTGTGTGTGTTGCAAAAGACAAATAGTGGCAGACATTAAAATAAGAATTTGGTTTTAGGAAACAACCACGGTCTTACACACACACACACACACACATATTCCACCTAAGGGGTCACGTAGACACATCAGGTCTATCTCACATGCTATAGTGGGCGTGCCCATACAGTAACGATTGCTGACAGCTAATGTGGCATCTCTTGAAATGTCTAGTTAACTGTGCTGGACTTGCTTACAAACAGGCATTGATTGAACGCCCCTTTGGCGAAACAAACTGGAGTTATTTGTGTCAACAACACCGGCAGCAGGGGGAAAGGAAAACACACCCACACCAACACGCACACACACACACACGCATTCATCCATCATTCTTTCAAACAGAGTTCTTTGTAGACAGATGATATGTCCTGCAACCAGACAGGCTTTGGAGAAGAGGGTTTATTTTGAACAACTAGGCACATTGTTGTGGGCCAATGTTCTTTGGCTGGTTCCAGTGGATCAATTTAACCATGAGAAGAAAAACAATATCATCATCATCATCGTCGTCATCATCACCACCACCACAACCACGAAGGAACCAGGAAGTGTGATATAATGAAATAACAAGGTCATTCTTTTTGGGAAACAGAAAGAATAATGAAATGTTCTGAAAGAATCGGAGAGCTGTTTCCATTTCATCGTGACATCAGCAGGGCCCGTGCTAATGAAAAGCGAAGCCCTAAGGTACATGGTCTTTAATTGCCACTGTCTGCATTCGTAAGCTCTCTCTCTCCCGGCCGCTTGAATCAAATGAACTGCTAACATTTGCCTTGCTGGGACAGCATACAGGGGGGAGGGGTGTCGGGGGGGGTTGATGCCGAGATAATAATACAAGCTGCACATGGAGCCCTTTCTAATCAAAACGGAATGGTTGAATTCCCCGCAATCTACTCAGAAAGTAATTCCTCCCGATATTGTTATCGTCATTTATTTTTCATTTGTTAAGTCATCTCTTTTGTATTTTGCTATCATTATCTTCATGAGCATTGTTTTATTTTCCCCCCCCTTCCCCTCCCCTCCCCACTGTCAGCAAACTAAATATGCTGCTCGCCTATTGTCTCTGTTCCTAATTCAGAGGGTATGTGCCCCCGCCCAAATGAGGATCACAGTGGATTTAGTGGAAAGCGAAACTTCGGACGGGCAGCAATAATAATCCCCCCTCCCCTTCTTCACGGTTGGCACCCGCCCTCCGCTCTCCACCAATTCATGGGTGGAGGAGCCCCTGTGTGTGCGTGCGTGTGTGTGTGTGTGTGTGTGTGTGTGTGTGTGTGTGTGCACAGAGCGGCAGCCTCCCTAATTTGCACATATGGAAATGCTTTTTCTCACCGAGCCGTTGGTCTCTGTTGTGGCCATATGGAATTAGAGAGCGCTCAGAAGCCGTGAAGGAAAACACATCAGAAATAGAGAAGGATGGATAGACAGTGAGCAGAGAGGGAGAGAGAGAGAGAGAGAGAGAGAGAGTGAGAGAGAGAGAGAGAGAGAGATATGGCCGCCACGTGCTGTTACTACTGTAAAATATAATACAATACCCTAATACAATAATTGTAGGCACCTTACCTCAACCACAACAAAATGGACAAAATCAAAATAATAATAATAATAATAATAATAATAATAATAATTATTATTATTATTATTAATAATAATATTATTATTAGTATTATTATTATAAACAATAGAAATTTACATGTTATAAGAACAGTATACATGTAATAAGCAGGGTGATAATATTGCTGTTTGCAGATCACTTCCACACTGCATACACTTAAGCAATGAGCGTACAGGCTAGCTGTCTTCCCTTCCCTTTGAGCTTGACGTTGTTAACTCATTTTAATACTAATTAGCTCATTTGGTGGATGTGAGGAGACCTTTATAAAACAATTCTTATTCTGTTTTTTCCTGTTTATTCATCCTCTCAATTCTACTAAGACACAAACCATTTTTATTTAAATAAATTAAAAAATAATAAAGGTTTAAAGCAATTAGTCAGTAATTAAGATTAACTTTGTTGGGAGAGAATCCATAGTATGTATAGGTGTGTATACTGTGATCTGGTGCCCATTAACTGTGGGGATATTTAGGACCGAAGACAGCTGTGGTAGAGGTGGACACATTACATTTGGTAATTATGATAATTACACGTGGAACAAATGAGAGTGGCGTTCCAAATTACAAATGCTGTACAGGTGAAAAGACAACATTTGTGTGAGAGCATGAACCCTCTTGTGGTGGTTTCGGAGATCTCTTAATATGGAGGGAATTTAGGAATGCGGAGTTAGTGCATTTATGTATTGCAATTCATGGGATTGCAAATTTGTTTTGGCCTGAAACGATGTGTTGGCATTGTGGTTGCATGTATTTATGTATGTTTTAATACTACAATACATGTTTCAACTAAAGTAATAATACATATAGTAAGTCAAGTATTGTCAAAAGGTTAAAATGAAATATTACAATAAATTCACATTGACCCTTATGAGAAAATGTTCTGAATGTAGAACAAGTCTAAATACATTTACTTCAATATATTTCACATTTTCCCCAATATTTTTTATCAATAGCACCTCTCTTTGCCATCATCAGTGGTTTCAATGCAAAATTAAAACTAGCATACTTATGTGAGTGTGGGTGTGTGTGTGTGTGTGTGTGTGTGTGTGTGTGTGTGTGTGTGTGCATAGACATGTACAGTACATGTAAATATCTCTTGTTAAATGTTATGTTTGTAATTACAGTATTATCTGTCAGTGTACTAAACGTGTTTTAAAAACCAATGAACAATAAGTAAATGTAACCGATCAAAAGGAATTCTCAATCTTAGCTTTTACGTTTGGTTTTTAGCAGAAAACAATTGGTTCTAAAATCAACCGAGAGATACGGAGGGCCTTTGGCTCAGCAAAAGCTCCAATCAAATAAATAATTATGTGAAACGTAAATATATAAATAAAAAAAAAGGCTCTTGTGTTGCAGGGCTCCTAATTCGCCTAAGTCCCGCATGGAGCAGATTAATTATAAATGAACGATAGCGACTAAAGCCCCCTTGGCATGGGGGGCACACCCACTCTTCCTTCTCCGTCATGAAATATATATGCAGCTTAATTCCTTTATTAATAACATATTTATAAATGGATTATTGATTCTTAGAGCAGCGGGAAGGGGGGGTTGTGGGGGTAATGTTACAAGCTATAGGAAGGACACACCCATAAACTTTATCCATAAATAAAATAAAATAAAATAAAATACATTTTGGGGGCGACAGTAATTTTAAAGATTTTGTCTGATTTTAATTAATTGGTGTGGGTGAAACTAATTCAGAGTGACAGTATGAGCACTGTTGGAAATATATTTGACATACAGTATGTCTATATTTAATACGTAATACTCAAGATAATACGTATTATGTACATTTAATTACGTAAGTTTGGATATTATTTCAAAAGCACATTGCGTCAGGGGTTAAGTGAGATCTCGTTATCCATTATGGTCTTTATTTCTTTCTTTCTTTCTTTCTTTCTTTCTTTCTTTCTTTACCATTCTCTCCATCTCTATCACTGTCATCTGATGGTTTGCATGAATGTTGTTGTTGTTTAGTTCAGTGCTGCTATTTCATCTTTGACTAAATGATGCTTGGATGTCCACTATGCAAATAACAAAATCACATATATGTTGCTGTTTACACTGTTTACACCAAACCATGATAGTTATTATATAGTCATGCTAACAGGCCCTCAGAATGGCTCCATGCTAACAGGCCCTCAGAATGGCTCTATGCTAACAGGCCCTCAGAATGGCTCCATGCTACCAGGCCCTCAGAATGGCTCTATGCTAACAGGCCCTCAGAATGGCTCTATGCTAACAGGGCCCTCAGAATGGCTCTATGCTAACAGGGTCCTCAACCTGGCTCTATACTAACAGGCCCTCACCAATTTTCACTTCGTTGCCTCTTATACCTTTTGGTTAACTTTGAAACTACTGGACAGTGAACCAATCGGCGATGCTACAACCGTTCTGATCGCATCATCTAGTTCTACCACCATTTATAAACATGTTTGACTTAACGTCATCTCAGTAACCCAACCTAATTGGTGTGCGTGCGTGCGTGCGTGCGTGCGTGCGTGCGTGCGTGCGTGCGTGCGTGTGTGTGTGTGTTTGTGTGTGTTTGTCAACGGACAGTAAGGTATAGAGGGAGGAGGAGAGAAGTGAATCCATCAGTAGCTCCAGTGCAGGTTATATACTGTATATTGCTACCAAAGATACAGGGTCAGGCAGACCCAGTGGAAGTGAACCCCCACAACCGTAGAGCTGAGAGTGTCACCTGACCTCTGACCTTGTGGTCTCTGGTGCAGATGATCAGCGGTTGAGTCAGTGGATGATTTTCCAGTATATAATCCATAAGTTATTACATATTATAACATACAGACACCACATATAATACACACTTTTAAAATAACATTGCACAATATAAATGCAGAAAAAATAATATTTTTTTATTTTTTTCCCATATGGACGAAATATCCATATAATTAATCGAACAATAAATACAAAAGATATATTAACTAAGCTTTGCCATAGGATATACTTAACTTATTAATGTTTAATGAATGTAAATGGTACATTACATATTCTTGTATAATGTGTCATTGTGATGCAAAGTTGGCATACATACATTAACATGGCATACAAACAATAACTTGGCACAGCGCAAGAGAAGGGAGGAGAAGACAAATATGGAGAGGAGGAGAAGAAGAAGAAGAATTATTATGATTATGAGAGAAAAACTGGATAGGAGAGAAGATAAAAAGAGAAGAGATACTGTACATAGATATGAATTCAGGTACCGGAGAGAAAAATAACATTTTGTGATGGAGCGAATATAGGACATCAGGCGAGAGGCGTTGTCGCGGTGACATGTTGAACTTTCAGGAAGTCGGTGGTGCAGTTGGTCCGAACCTGTGGTTAGTGATGTCTTTACTGTAACGAGCTGAGAGCTGCCTCTGAACACACACACACACACACACACACACACACACACAGACAGACGTGGGCGTCATTTCACGCGTGTGTCTGAATGAATTGAATGTAAGCTTTGTCACAGCTGAGCTCTACAATGATTCAGTTGCTAGCAAGCATCTATTATCTCTCTCTCACTCTCTCTCTCTCTCTCTCTCTCTCTCTCTCTCTCTCTCTCTCTCTCTCTCTCTCTCTCCCTCTCATTTTCTATCTCTCGCTCTCTCTCTGTATCTCTCTATCTCTCTCTATATCTCTCTATCTCTATCTCTCCCCCACTCTCTCTTCCTTTCTGCATCTGACTCGCTCTTTAATATTCTGCCATAAACTTTTGGGCTGAGGCAACACCTCATTGTCAAGTTAACAAGTTAACATTGTATATAGTACAGTATATGTGATGTATATAGCCTATGATGTTATCAAATAAAATTATACAGTAGTTGACCTTGTTACAGTAGCTAACACATGTGACACAATGCCACCAACCAAGTTAACAGGAAACATTACAGTATGTGATCCTACAGTATATTAAACACTTTTCTAGACATATTACTGTTAATGTATTCACTGTTAAAGTTTGTTTATTATTTGTCACACATTATATGTCACACACACTGTATGTGCAGTGATATGCACATTCAAATTGTTTAACAACATAAACGTTTTAAAAATGCAATACATTTACAATCACAAATTATAACAATAAGCAAATGAGACACATTTCTGTCAAAAATCCAAACCTGGATTTGCAGGTACTAGGTCGTCTTAGCTTTCTCATTAATTACTAAAGTCACCTGTTTGTGGGGAAACACAAAAGCAAAAGCAAACCTTCATTATAGCTTTATACCTTCTTAACCTCATGTTAATAAACATGCCACACTGGCAAGATAAAACCTTACCAAGCCGCTCCACTAGATGGGGTTCATGCTGCTCGAGAGCATTATAGAAGGCTGCTTTCACCTTCTTCCCACCTGAACGTAATGAATGCATATAAAGAAATCTCATTTTCTCTTGGCTTGTCTCTTTAGCTTCAGTCCTTGCATAGGTCTCAGGGTGCACCATGTCCCCCAGGTCATCCAGTATAGCCATTACTGCAGAAACATCTTGAATTAACTCGGCCTTGTGCTCATCCACAAACGTTTCTGTTTGCCAAAGAAGAGAGATGTGGTTAATAACAGAGTAATACTCGGTGGCTATGGGACCCTATAATCACCGAAGCAAATCACATTAATTGGGTGGGCCTGTAGCCTCTTGTGACTGTAATGTGATTATGGACTAAAAATGTACTTGACTTACACAACACAATAACAATTGCCTTTCTTCATGCTAGTAGTTTATATTGCCATGGTTGTAGAGCAACAACAAATAAAAAAATTCAGTAAATAGAAAGATTACCCTTCTCTGCATCAGTCAATTTTCTAGGCATGTTAACAACGTCCTGTAAACAAGAAATCACTTAAAGTGATACAGAACATAAACATATTTGAATACATCCAATTAAATGTTATGGTACCTTTTGTGAGGAAGCTTCATTTATTTTCAAAATGTTATCATCCTTGACATTACTGTAAACACTTGACATTGCTGTAAGAACATATAGAATGCTATAAATATAATGTTTTTATACAATAGGCTAGATAACTGCTTCTGCTCACATGCGAGTAAACCTCAAATTAACCACTGACCTGAATGAAAACTGGTCAAACAACTTGCTCTTGATGAAGGACTATAATTTTGAGCGACCTCAAACGTTAACATTTTCTTTAAAAGAAATAAATCCATTATTAGTGAGAGAACAAAAAAAAGCCTTTTGTAAGCTATGTTATGAAAATAGTATAGTAGTATAATAAATAGTATAGCTTAGTATATTATAGCATGTTTTAGTATAATGTAGTATGTGTTTATTTTTTCGAATTCAACAAATGACCAAAGTTCTAAGTACCGGTTTTGATAAGACTTCATTGACAGCATCACGGATTGTTTTCGCATGCCTTGAAACCACGTGTTCAGTGACTGTAACACAATCTGAAAATGTTGATGAAAAACACAATAAAAACCAGCTGCATGTAGCCAAAGACATGCATATCATAAATACAACTATGTAAACTCACCACCAAAGGGTGGTCTCTGATCTGGATCATTGTCCCAACACCTCTTCATAAGATCAACCAGCTCTCTTACACCATCTGACCTGCACATAGTGATTTCACTACAGTTTGGTCTGTCCCCCAGGGGAATTCGAAGTGCCACAATACTGGCAATAGCATCTGCATAAGAAATATATTGCAAGAAATAAAAAATATAATGAAAAGCTGCAAAAGCTTCTAAAAAATTGTTACTGTAAACATTGATAACTTAATCATATAGCACCCCACATTTGCATGAGTCTGAGAGGAAACACTATAAACTGATCAAGGATTGTCCCTTGAAGTTTAAAAGCAACATTTACCTGGATATGGTTCTTTACCAGTAAGAATGGACCAGAGAAGTACACCATAACTGAAAAAAGAAAGATATTATATCTTATTGAACATTGGTTTATTTTGATCAGAATGATCAAGTCAGAATTCTGCTGTGTGATTAGCCTTCACCTGTACAAGTCATAGGCGCGGGCAGGTTTGTAGGACACATTGAAAGCCTCTGGAGGCATATAGGCCACAGTCCCTCCATTCTCCGCAGATGCATTCATGCTGGCAATTGAAACGCTACTAGACACCCTGGAAAGGCCAAAGTCACATATCTAGGGAGCGACAGATCAAGGAGTGGGCATTAGGAGAGAGAGCAGTGTTAAACTGAGCAGCCTCTGGTTTGATTTTCGTCTACCTTGGCATTCAGGTCAGCATCCAGAAGCACATTGGCGGGCTTAAGGTCGTGGTGTACAAGAGGTGGCGTTAAACTGTGGAGGAAGTTCATGCCTAGCGCCACCTGGTGCGCAAGGCGGAATGCCAGGGGCATGGGTGGGGGGCCACATAGGGATGTCTGAAGGGACTGGAGAGAACCTCCCTTCATCATTTCCATGACTATTCCCAGTCTCTTCGTAGTGCCCATATAAGGAGGGCAGCCTTGAAACACTCCATAATACCTCAGCACATGAGGACTGGATGCCTTGTCCATCTTATCAGCCTCTCGCAACAGCGGGTGACTTAGAATTAAATTGTCCAAGCTGGAGATAGTAAGGTAGGTTTGAGTATAAGACATAAGCAAACACACAAAACAATGACCTGCTGCATCATCAAGTTAATTAATCGTTTATGCATATTTAATTACCCACTATCTTGTTGCAGGATCTTAATGGCCACGTCAAACCTCCAGTCCTTATGCTTAGCCTGATAGACAGACCCAAATCCCCCTGAACCAATCTGTGTCCAATTCTCCAGACTCTCATTGCCAATTGTGTTTCGATACATTGCCATCTCTTACGGACACTGGGCAGAGAAATGGTACAAACAGCATGAAACACAAATTAGTATAGGGTACACATTGTATTGCATTGCATTACTTTGTTGATGATATTAAGGGTATCATCTAGAATAGTTTATATATATGGAAACTAGCAAGTCCACACTTTTAAACAGTCTATAGACCACACACGAACAACAGGATTCCTCAAAATTTACTGTAGCCTATATTTTAAAATATTACATGTGACATTTTTAGCTTATGTAAATAGCTCATATTTCATAATTCAGACATAGGCTTGTCTTGCTCAGTTACTTCCCATTAAAATTGCACCAACATCACAGAGTATATTAGTTCATGGTTATGTATTCAGCCTACCTTTAAGTTTCATCTCATGTTTAAAAATGTATTGGGCATATATTGTACTGTATTTGATTTACTACCTACCGTATCACGAGTTGGTGTAAGACAGATTGTCGCTGAAGCTGAAAGCAGCTTCGACACATTGGCATTTCCTCTTTGTAGGGTACTTTCTTTCCTCTTTCTCAATATCAGTGCAGTTGACTTTATACATACGCCTATAGGTGGTTTGGTTGTTTCAGTTTTTCTATGTGGCGGTTTGAGGTCTGTGACACTAGTGAATGCATTGTTCAATATTTAGAATATCTTGGTATACCAAATAATCACTACAATTCTGACAGAATAATTTCTCCAACTAAATTTTACACTAGATGGCAGTGTAAATTCTTGTTTCTTGATATCGCTGCAATGAAAGTAATACACTGAAAACAGGCAGTGAAATTAAGATTTAATTTAAAATAACAAATAGAGCGTAACAATAATAACAAATATCGCAGCATACTGTATAAGCAGCCATTGTACATCCAATTCCAATTAGGAAAGAAAAATATTAAGTTTATTTTGTAGCTTATTTGGTAAACTACTATGTAGTATATACAAAAATGCATTACATTACAATTACACAATACATTTCTCTCTGACATAGGCGTACTAGGCTACAGTTTTGTATAGCTTACACAATTACGCAGTGAAAGAATTGCAATTTATCTTAAAACGTATCCATATACGTAATCTATTATCTATTTTATGGAACTCTCTCTATTTCTCTCGACATGTGTGTACACACACACACACACACACACACACACACACAGGAGACAAAAGCCACGCTGAGACCGTTTCGTTGTACATTATTAATGAGAAAAGCTGCTCTCAAGTCTTAAAATCGAAAGGCAGCCGTCTGGATGTTGTGTATCATGGATCATGTGTAAGGGCTGCCATGGAGACAGAGCACACACACACACACACGGAGACGCACACATCTGTGACTAAGTGAACATAGAGGTGTGCTTGCTCACATCCCATGGTCCTTTGCTGTTGCTGGTGAGCTCCCTGCCGGCTCTCTGCTTCCCTCCTCTCTCCTCTTCTCTCCTCTGCTCTCTTCTCGTCTCCTCGGCTCCTCAGTGCGCGTGGCTCTTTTACACTGACTGCTCCCTCCGCTACATCTCAGTCATTATCTGCTTGTTGCTGTGCTCACCCAACGTTGCTCCTGTTCATTCACTCTCTCTCTCTCTCTCTCTCTCTCTCTCTCTCTCTCTCTCTCGCTCTCTCTCTCTGCCCCTGTTGCAGGGGGTTTATAGTGCGAGGGAAAGCTCTGTGCTCTGTGAGTGGTGAGGTGAGGCAAACCCTCGCAGCGTATACAGCAGCATCCCCGGACGAGGACAGGATCAGGGAAGGTCCCGCGGAGGAGCGGCAAAAAACGCACGGACGAATGCCCACGTGAAGGAGAAGAGGCACGGATGGTCTTGGCGCTGTGAAGGGCACACAGACCGGGAAGGGGGGACAGGGAGGTGAGGAGCCCTTTTTCCCAGAGGTGCAGCACTCCCGGGGCGGTTTGTCTGGGGTGGAGGGTAAGGGGTCTGCAGGGAGCGTATCAAAAGTAAGAAGGCGAGAAAGAAAGGGGGCGTGTCCTCTGCTGTCAGATCAAAGGACCGGAGGAGGAGAGGGTGTGATTCTAACCCGTCCCACTTCCCCACAGAGGCTGTGAGAAAGAGTGTTCCAGCTAAAGACCAGAGGAAAACCTAGCTCTGGGAGACACCCATTGGTGCTGTAGGTCTGGACATAGGAGGGAAGGGCTGTCTGCTGAGAGGAAGACCCCCGGGGGGGACAGCGAGAGCGAAGGTCTTTCTAAGAAACTGTTGTCTCAGCGCGCCCGCAGGACCCCCGTCATGGCCGTTCAAATGATGCCCGAGTCAGCCGTCTGTCTGCTCATGGTGAGTGACACAAATTGCTGACACACGTGTTTCTCTGTCTGTCTGTCTGTCTGTCCTTCTGTGTGTGTTGCTCATGAAGATACTGTAAGGCAGGCACGGAGAGACACTTTGGATGAGATCTGAGATCTTTCTCGCTTGCTCCTCCCTGTTACAACTACTGAGCACGGAACGCACTGTTTGCCAAGCTAGAGGGACACCACTGAACAGTCTGAACAACAACACAGTCTTAGTCCCCTCTCTGTGTAACTGATGCATGTGCTACATGTGAGACTGCAGCGGTTGTGGGCAGGAGGTTAGAAGAAGGTTGCTAAATGCAGTGGCTGTAGCCACACAGTCTGTGGCTACAGCAGTTGCTATTTGTTTGTTTGTTTGTTTGTTTGTTTGTTTGTTTGTTGTTTGTTTGTTGTTGTTTTTGCACATCTGACTTTCTTCCTGTCTCTTTTATGTATGTAAACACTATACATTGTAGAAAGGGTGTGCTGAATTTGCATGCACTTGTGCGTGCGTGTGCGTGTGTGTGTGTGGGATCATTTTGGCTCAGGTTTTGGCTCAGGTTGAGTGTATTCATGTATTGTAATTCAGCGTAAGGGTAGACATAAACGCCAACCTGTGAATCAGTTCAATCACATTATATATAAAATATTGTCTTTTGGGTGATACATAGACAAAGTGTCAATTTGACCATATAGTCAAGGAAGGAGAAATGCTTAAAAACATCTATACTTTGTCCAGGGGAACAATAGCAAGACAATGGCTCAATAGAGGACACAGAGGTGACTTTGTGTAGAAGAGTGTGTGCTACTCATTCTTATTCCACGGTGTTGACGTCCACCAGTCCCAATGGGTGTAGCGCCTCACCGCACTACCTGCAATCTCCACCTGTCATTGCTGTCTGTTACTATGGTGATATGCCATGCTACCCACTGAGGGGCCAAGAGGGTGTAAAGGAAAACAGTGCAAACATGATTTGCAGGATGAGGTCAATGAATGCTCTGATTCAGGATGAGGAAAGAGGAAGACTGATTGAGAAACATTGGAAAAGTATGTACTGTAAAGTTGAATGAAAGATTATTTATGTATTTATTTATTTAGTTTCACAATGTTCTGGGTTCAATAAACATACCAAGAAAACACAACTCTAAATTGAATTATTTCATTGCAGCCTTTTACAGCTGAAGGAAATGAATGAGCTCAGTAGCAGAGCAAAGTAACACATCCCTGTCAGATTCCGCTATTCCCTGGCTCCATTTCACATTGCCACTGTGTTGTATTATCTCTTATTTTCTTCATTTGCATAGAGGGCGTAGCCTTACAAGTGCTCCTCCTGACAAAGCCTGGCTGTCAGTGCACTTAGTAGGATCCAAACGTTAGCTTACTGTCACAACTGTTTAGTGTTCAGTTTTGATTAGAGAGCTATTAAGTTTCCAGACAGAATCAATTTGCGAAAAGTCAGTTATTAATGTATTTTTGTTTGTGTGGTACCACAATCTGGGTGATGTATATTTTGTTTTCGTTAGATATAACCAGAGGCATTTGAGTAATTTAAACCATGGCATTTTAATTCACACTGACATGAGACTAAAACCTCCTTAATAATTAATGTGACCTTATGCAGAGTTTGTTCTGTGTGTCTGTGTGTGTGCGTGCATGAATGCGTGCATGCATGCTTTCCTGTGTTTGTGCCAAGTTAAATATTAATGACACTTCCTTATTATGGGCATAAATATTTAAGGTGAATACGTGATTATCTCCTGCAATAATTGCAGGAACCTATTTTATTAACTCACTTTAACAGCAGGACAAATAGCCTCACAGCCAATTACAGTATATACTCAACTGGCATGACAGAATGCTGACGTGAAACAGAATGCAAATAATACATTCTGTTTAACTGCAGTCCATTATTGTTTCATTGTTTGGGTGGATGGTACTTTACATACAGTACAGTAGTTTTATATTTTTCTATCTTGTCTTTGTTTCCACTGCAAGGAGCCTTGTGAATATAAAATGAAATCACTGCTGTATATAAATATCGTATTCGATGAGTCTCCTGGGAATGTTCGGATGGAAAAGCAGCAGAGAGGAATTTCAGGTAATCATCCGTAAATGCCATAGAATCCAGCAGATGTTCACTTATCGGTCTCATCCGACAGTACATTATCATTGTGACCAGTTCAAACCCTGTCTTCCCTCTCTCAGACGCATACTGTATACGCACACAGCGAGAGCATTGCCAAGTTCATTCAATTACTTGGCAGAATATACTTCATATAATTGTCCAAACAAAAGAGTCACATTTGTGTTTGCTTGAGCACTCTGCTTGTGCACTCATTAACCAGGAGGTTAATACAAACAAATACATGTGGAGAATTCTGTTTTAGTTTTCCTCAGGGCTCCATTGGTCTAGAACTAATGTGTTTGGCCCATACTTACAGTAGCTGAGCTACAGCCTGCATGATTTCACGGTCAAGGTCTCACGACGAAGATTCATGGCCAATATACTTATGATCCCTGGGTGAGCAATGTAATTCAGATAATGCATCTGATAGCATGTTTGCGAGAGGCTATGTAATATGGAAAGGAACTAATAATAAAATGTGGTATTGTGGTATGAGAATTTGAGTAGTTGTATATTCGTCTGGTCGGCATGACGTCATACTCGGTGACAACAAACGGCTGTGTCCTAGCAGCCAAACATTTAACAGTGATGAAATTGTTTCACATGTAGACTATTTACATGGGTTAAAGTCTCTGTTTATTTATTTGTATTTATTATGCGGAATTAGGCTATTTATATATTCGTATTAATGCTAAAAAGCATGAATTGACACTGATTTGGACCACATACATGTTGTCTATTCACTTAGTAAGTTTGGTATACGTATTTTCTTTCTGTATGGGATAGTGGAAACATTCATAATACCTGAGCAGATGAGTGCTTTATTTATACTTGCCGTACAAAAGAGAGGAACTCAAACCAAGTAACCAAGCTTACTCACATACGCATCTGCCTGCACACACACCGCAGCCTCTGTGTGTTATGGGGATACATCTTTCCTCCACTCTGCACCAATAAACACACAGATTTCAGTCTTTCCGTCTGGGCACGTCGGAAGGGTTTTATGTTTTCGCTATAGGATCTACAGTAGATCAATACAAAGCCTGTCTCCATCCAGCAGAGTGAAACAGAGACATGGTGTCATCTGATATTGATACAGATATAGTCAGTTTGACCTCAGTGGTGGTGAGGTAGAGCTTCACAGATTTATATCACTGCCAGCTTGACTGGAATGTACACCTGAAACCTATGCTGGAGTTTTTAGCTCTCACTTACATCAGCGATTTGTGAGCTGTAATGTAGGTGATTATGATATTGTGCTGTTACAAGTGTAATTCCATGTGTAGCCTGTGATGAACTGCTTTTTTAGAGTTTATAATGAGTGCGTGCCCTTGCAGAGCAACTGCTCTTTGGTTTTCTGAAGACCAATACATGGGTGTAGTACTAAAATGAAAGCAGGACATAAATATAAATGATGGACCACATATACTGTATTATGGATTTGGGAAGTTGTTTTCCTACACTCAAGGGAGCCACCCATACTATTGAGTGTGTAGGATGCAAGCAAACCCCCTATCAAATTAAACATGGCCAAAGAGAGCTCATCTCATAACATTTTTGGAGAGATTATACCCTATTCACCCTATTCAGTTCATGGTGAATAATTATTGAGTAAACATGGGAATGTTGGGAAAGTGTATTAATATTTTGTCTGGGTTTGAATAGTTTGGCCAGATTTGATTAACTGTGATCTATATATCAATAGTCTATTTTTAATATTGCTTCTGAATATGATCTGATCATTTCTGAAGGAAAGCAGGCCCGGTCAGTGTCTCTACTCACAGGCAGGGCAGAATATTATTATCACACTATAAGCTCTGCTCTATACAGAACAGAGCTCTAGCAGGAAACCGTCACAGGAAACCCACAGCAGCAATAGATGCTTTGCTCTGGTCGTATTGTAAGCCTGCTCTGCCTCTGTCAGGAAAAAGCAGTGCACCTCCCAATTGAAATGATCACATCTTGCATGAGGTAATATGAAGTCATCACCCCCTAATGGGAGGGCTTATATCAGTCAGTCCCAGTAACAACCTCTATGCACACAGGCAGAGAGATGACTCCGTCCCACAGACCTTACACTGCCCTTCATGTGTGCATCCATGCCTCTTCATTACCGCCCTTCATTAAGTTATGCCAGACAAAGACGGAGACCAGATGACTCAGTGCGATGAAGCCAGAGCATTCATTGACCGTTAATCAAATCACTATGACGTGATGCTGCATGGTACTGGACTGTGTCTGTGCGTGTGCGTGTGTGTGTGTGTGTGTGTGTGTTCATTCATGAAAAGAATGATATGCATTTATGAAAAAAGTGTTGGGATTATGATTATGATGATGGTTCAGGTTTGGGTGTAAACGTTTAGGTGGAAATCATCACAGACACAAAACCACAACAGCTACTGTATGGTCGGAGGATGTAGAACTGGGTGGGGGAGGGGTGGAACATAGTGACATCATGCTAGGATAATTGATTACTGCCCTATAACAATGGCAGCCAGAGACAATTGTGTGTACGCTCGTGTGTGTGTGTGTGTGTGTGTGTGTGTGTGTGTGTGTGTGTTTGTGTGTGTGTGTTTGTGGTGCTGCAAGGCTATTTTGTTCTGTGTCAGTCTCACATCCAACCTCAAAAATCTAAGACGATCATTATCCAGAGATGACACTGGGTCATATAGAACTGTAGTTGTCTTAACAATGCCATGACAATGCCTGCTCTATGATGAAGTAGTTCTTGCCTCTGGCATTCTTTCTCTCTCTTCAATCATTGCAGTATAGCTTTGCTAAATGTTACAAGCAAACATATCAATTGTTTGTGATACCCTGAATGCACATCTACTGACACCCACACTGCTTCATATTACTGCCAGTAAAGAGGCAATCAATCCCTATTCTGTCCTAGTGAATCTATTTATAACAAATATAGATTTCTGCCCCTTTTAGAGGATTGGTTAGGCATTGGTGCACAGGCACAGATGGTGTTTATTTTTGCTATTTATGCTCTTTCTTTCTCGCTATGCAGGTCCCACATTCTGCACCCAATCTTTGAAGGGTATATTATCGTCTAATTCATAATTTTCTGACTTACTACTGTACAGTGACGGCTCTAGATATAGATTTTTTGATAATCTGCAATGTGTGAGTTTTTAGGCAATGAAAACAACAAGTGATTTCCAAGTCATCAATTTTCTAAAGATGTGTAAAAATGTGTGGTTTCAGGGAAACACAGTTTATAACTGCAAATATATGAAAGTATTTAACTTATATATGCACACCTTTCACACAGGACACCAATGTGCACCATGGACAGTGCATTGATTATCTCATTAGCAATTGTATTGTCCTGTTGGTGACAATGAAATTGACACTCTTAACTTGTTTGCATTGTCCACTTTCAGCTATTTGATTTATAACAACCGATATACAGTTGGTTTGAATCGGTTGGACAATGTGGTTTACAGCAACTTCCTGTAAACCACATGTAGTACAGTAGTAGAAGTAGTAATGTTTAATCCATGGGAAGGAAGGCGTCAAACAACGTTCATGAATGTGCACGTTAATTAATATGCACGTTAATTAATGCTGGGTTTGCCAGCATTAACAGCAAGGGGTCTGCCTTTCCAAATGTGGTCAACAATAATGTATTCCAAGATACTGCATATTAGGAATATATATTTTACTTATTATAAACAAAAATGAACTTTCACTCAATTGTATTTGTAGTCATTTTATTTATGTAAATACAAAAAATATTCCTGCAGTAATTTTACAAACAGCAGTTCAAGAGTTTCTTATCTGCTGATACAGCAATGATTTTAGAAACTGTGCTGACAGCAATTATTTATATTGTCACAATTTCAGGTCATTATTGCAGATATGATTGGCACTGTTAGACTCTAAATTCCAGATGTACTGTATGATACTGTAATGAATGTCTGGACTTACTGTATAGTAAAGACGTGGACAGTTTAATCCTGGTTGTAAAAGTATTTTCGTGTTCAGTTACTGAGATTATTTACTGAATAGATAGAGAGACATGTAAACAAATACAGATATTTGCATATATAAAGTAAATGCATGTGAGAGAGAAAAATACTGTTTAAGTGCTTGTGTGTGTCTGTGTGTGTGTGTGTTTATAGGTGTGCGTGTGTGTGTGTGTGTGTGTGTGTGTGTGTGCGCGATTAATGCCGTCAGAGGCATGGGCATCTGACCAACACACACACAATGAAATCTGCTATTGTTTAGCCTGTTTAATGACTATCAATGTGCTCCTCACTCCTAATTGACCCCACTGCAGTTTGTGCTCACTCAGCTGTGGTCATGCATGTGTGTGTGTGTGTGTGTGTGTGCGTGCGTGTGTGTGTGGGGGTGTGTGTGTGCATGTGCATGTGCGCATTGCAGGGCTTGCTTCCCCTGCATGTTAATGTAGGTGGGGAGTCAGTCTAGTGTGACCAACACCGCATGGTCAATGTGAGTAGCTAGCTGTTGGCTGCAGCTAGCTGTAAGCTGCAGCTACTGTATACGCCTCAAAGTTAACCGGCACATGGAGACACGACATGATGCAATGCAGAAGGCACTAATTAAACAGAAAAGGATGAATTGGACCCTCCCCACCACCGCAACCATCACCACCACCTTCACTATGCTTCCCTGGCAGATGCTCATCAAAGTCACACACACCCTTGCCATGTTTATTGCGTGTGGGGGTTGTGTGTGGGTTGTGTGTGGGTTGTGTGTTAGTGTGTACCGTGTGTTATCACTCACTATGTGCAAGATGCTATGAGACACTCAAATAGCCCATTTGTGAACACAGGGCACTGTGAAACAGACCTCGGTGCTTTTCCTCTCTCTGTTACGCCCCCATCTTCATATGTATAGACATGCACATGACCTATAGGTGGTAAAAAGACAGACCGTACAGTATTTGTTTAAATGGAGATAGAAATCTAAGCAGCCGCTTTGAAAGATTCCCCTCCTTTTCTCCAGCGACTTAGAGCAAAGCCTGCGTGTCTGACATTTATCTGACGAATATCCTCCTCAGAAGGTCAAGCTACTGTAGAAATAAACCTATTAGAGCAGACGGATGAATGTTTTCTGCTTTATGTCGGAGCTAAATAACCTCAGCAGCGTATATATCGCCAGTCAGCGTAACACGAGGCTCCCACACACAAATCAGCAAGCGGGCACAAACCATGTGCCGTGCCAGGGTGAGGGAGGGGGAGATGGGGGGGAGGGGTTTGGGGGTGCAGGATGGCAGGAGAGAGGCAGGAAGTAGCAGAGCACCAGGCGGTCTGATTGGCCCACCATCTGTCTCTGGGACGCAGCAGATGTCTGGGTGGATAAGAACCAGACGCTATCACTATCCCAAATACACTCTCTCTGGACCGTGGTGTGCTTGTGTGCACATACGTGTGTGTGACTGGTGGTTGCAGGGTGTGAGGCTGTGAGTGCAGGCTGGGAACAAGGCTCAGTGGAGCCAGAGAGTTAACCAGCTCCTTGTCTTGAAGAGCTGTCTTGTTCGCAGCCTATCCGTGTGAACAACTACAGGAGACACGTGTGTACATAATTACAACCTGAATACACACACACACACACACACACACACACAAGGGAAAATGTGCATGAACTTTAGGAGAAATTATAAAATGTGGAGTGCTAACTGTCCTCTGTCCATCGCCTGTCCACCATTTGCTTTGAAATTTGCCATTCTAAATATTATGAGACACTATAGATAGATCAAATGTACAGTCCTACAGGATAGGTCAGCCTAAGTATCTATCCTGCAGAGAGAGAACTGTACCTCACCCTGGTTACCTTAGCAACACACTCACATCATGGTGTTTTGAAAACCTTTTTATTTGATATAATAATAATCACAATTAATATAATAATAAGGAAATTAGAAAGTAAGAAAAATAAACCTGCATGAAAAAAACGAATTATATATCCAATGTACTTATTCAACCTTCCTCTAGAGGGAGATAAAGGACATTGAATCACACCTTTCCTCACACCTCAGAGTAATAAGCGTTTGCTATAATAATGTACATAGAACTGTAAACAATGACACGGCGGCAGCATGTTCGCTGCATACAGAGGATAGCACACACATACGGTAAGCACACACAAATGAGCAAATGCACATGCATAAAAACCCTTTGAAGCCCGTCACCAGTAGACATCTCTAGCGTTGTTCCTCCCCACATGGCTCGTTTTCATACTAACACACATTCACACACACACAAGCAGGTAATTAATCATAAATTGCATTATGTTGTGAGTCCCAAGTTATCCATTTGGCCTTACCAAGCTGACAGACAGGCTGATATGAGTCAGATTTATGACTGACATCAAAGGTGTTGATTTTAGGCATTAAACAGCCCCGGTGACACTAATTCTCTGTAATGCCCAGAAGACAGGCACCAGCCAACAAATTAATGGCTTCATCAAATCACATTCTAGTTGAGTCTGTTTTCACAGAGTCTTATTTACATGTATGCAAATAAGTCAATTAGCAGGGATGATGGTGCCAACACAACTGTGAGATTTTAATGAGTACGAGACATTTTAAATCAAATGGTCATTATTTATTCAACTCGTTGCATGGGGGAAATATATGAAATCCAATGAGCATTGGAAAAGGATGATATACTGTAGCCTACCTCATTTTCTGACTACAGTTTAAAACCTTCAAGACAGCGGGGAATGTCAGGTTATGTTCTGTGTACAATATATATACATTATTGGAAAACAATATTGCAGGATATCACATTATGAGAGCGAAGAATAAGCCACCCTCTGGAAAGATATCAGTATGCTTGTGGCAGGCAAGTGGAGGCATTTCACGAGATGAATCCTAAACTCGGTGCAAAGGTCTGCTGGATACAATTCTATTGCAACCTGAATAAAACAATGTATGCAAAACACTGGCTTTTATTCAGTGTTAATATTCCAGTTGGCTTTGGGGTCCAGACCTTATTATAAGAAGCAGCTTTACTATTCAATATTATTAACTCTAACTAATTACAGGTATAATAAAATCACTCCTGCCTTCTTTATTATTATTTATATTTGGGATATTCTTCTCTACAACATAAAGATGATTGTAAAATAAATTATCTTTATGCAATTATTGTTTACATGTGTATTGTTAGTCCACAGTAGGCTTACTCAATTACCCAATTAAAGTCACGTGTGGGACAGTAATGATATAATAATATAGAATAATATACAGTATATTTACAATAATATTAATACAAGAAATGTGCTGTTTTTTGGTGTTTCACCAGTAGATGGCAGTGTGTGAATGTGTCTTCTGAAGGTGCTTGACAGTACAGTATGCAGTGCCCTAGCACAGTGCATGGGTCTCTAAGTGAGATAATACTAAATGTAACAGAATTAGGCCACGTTCATTCAGATGTTTTCGTCAGTACTGCTGCTCACAAACAATATGTGACACATGCATAGTGTTCTGTGTGTAGTCACAAACCCTATTCAAAGCCTCGTAATCACAAATGATGGGTCTGGGTTTGAAGCAGGGAATAATGTGGTGTAAAAGGCCGTGAAGACACATAACAATGTAATTACATTTGTTACTGTCACCTCACTCTCTATTATCACTGCCATACAGTTCATGCGCACACACACACACACACACAAACGCGCGCGCGCACACATGCATTGAAATAACTGGTCTGCCATTGCTGCAAAGCTCTATGTGTCGTCCGCAGATAATGTAGGTTGCCCTTGACAACAGTTGCTGGGAGACCATGCTGGAGTGACTTCATAGCATCAGGCAGTCCAAAAGAAATTCAAGTTCTCAGACAAATGTGTTAATAAATAATGTATATGTGTACGTTTTAGTCAATTTATTTAAAAAAATGCTTAGATTTTGTGGAGCCACTGATGAAAATGCATCCTCTTAGTGGTGTTGTGGAATACCTGTTAAAAGGAGCTAATAACAGATGCCTCTACTGAACAACACCAATCTCCAGTCCAAACTCTAAGAACCATTATCTAGTCAATGTGGCTACACTGTATAATGCTGGAGTTGTTGGGGAATACAGATGTAATGTTCTCTCTTCCATTGTCTGTCTGTCTTTCTTATTTTTCTTTTTTTTTCTTTTTCTTTCTTCCTCAATCGCTCCAGTCTTCCTCCTCCACAACGCTTTGCCCATTACCCTTTCACATCTGTCTTTGCTTTCTCTCTCTCTCTCTCTCTCTCTCTCTCGCCCTACCTCTGTCGTTGTGAGATAAGATGTCGTTAGCACTGAACAGCAATGAGGGCTTTCCCCTGCGCCCTTTAAATGCTGTAGACACCCACAGACAGCCACAGACAGTCTCTCTCTCTCTCTCTCTCTCTCTCTCTCTCTATCAATTCAATTCAATTCAAGTTAGCTTTATTAGCATGACAGTTATTACAACAGTATTGCCAAAGCACAGTCATAGCAATAACAACAATGATAGTAATATTGGTAATAACAACAACAATCATACTACAATAATTAACAAAAA
>JAODUE010015904.1:0-25539 GCA_027564755.1 Amblyopsis hoosieri
TATATATATACATTTCCATATTAGGCAGTGTGCACAATATATGCAACTAAAGCCCTTGTAACAGTGTATAATACAATGGGGTGTTCAATGCACCACTGCGTTGTTTAATTAAACCTTTTGCTACGTTCTGTCGGGACTGAAGGTGGCTCTGAAGTGGGAAGTTCTGCTGCAGCAGAAGTTCAGCAATCTCCATAACTCCGTACTGTTTGGGAGACCAAGCAGCCAGGATTACTTCAAGAAGTTCTCCATGACACGGAAGTAAAGAACAATAGTTTGCAGACTCACAAAAATCTTCAGGTGAAACAGCCCTTAAAATGACATTAAAAAGATGACACTGTGCTGTGCTATGCTGATATATATATGACTTGTATTTTCCAGATTTGAGTTACGACCTATGTAGGTCTAATACAACTACATTAATTACAGTAGTCTACATGAGCCTGCATATAGGCCATATGCAGATCCTTGCTAATAGGCCCTACCATTAAATAGTATTCAGTTCGGGGTGGGGAGGGGTTGGGTACTAAAAGACATTATGAATCAACAATATAGATGTCAGGGCTGTAAAACAGAGAAGGCATGCTTGTTGGAAGCTGTAGTATTGAGTGAAGAGAAGCATCATCATCATCATCATCAACTCTGATCGTGTGTGTGAGTGATTGGGGCGGGCAGTGTGATTAATGATGGGAAGATGGACGGCTGACATTCCTCTGTGCATGTGTGCGTGTGTCTATATTTATGTGTGTGTGTGTTTGAATAGCTTCCAACTCCATGGTACTTGTTCTGCAGTCTACTGTGATGTCATCCACCCACCTCTCTCAACTGTGCTTTCACACCAGAGTGAGTCACACACTGCTTCGGCGTTTGTTGTGGGGAGGTGCGTATGTATGTGCAACTCTAAACAGGAACATGGCGGGAGCTGGGAGCTTGATCAGACTTCTTCATTAGTTATATATTTTATTCTGTCTCTACTCCATGCAGGGACCAAGAGATATGGCGACGCACATTCTGAGCAGAGCAATCCAATAAATGGTGCCACACTTTGGGTCATTATGAGCATGTGTGAGCTATTTTGATTGGTTCTTACAATTACAATACAATTAGGTAATTTAGCAGACACTTTATTTAAAGCAGCGTACAATGAGTACACTTATGTGTATTAAAGGTAGGGTTTAGGCGTCTTGATCAATTATGCTTATGCTTACTGGTAGTCCACTCTGGGACTTGGAGTCCAACACCCAGACCACTAGACTATCATGCCCTTAGTTAATGCAGTTTTTGCATAATAACGTCATTCTCACTCTACTTGAGCCGGAGCTGGTTTAGTCAGACAAATCAACTGTGCAACTTTTCTATATGGTGGCCAAAACTGGTACTGCATCCAAAGCTATGGCTGGTTATTGCACTTAGTGCCATATCCATGTAAAGTTATTTTTCCAAGTAGTAGCCTTCAAACCCTGATTTCACCACTCAGTCTCAGTGGCCTGTAGCCAGAATTACAACAGTTTAAAATGAAGAAAAAAAAAAACACGTGAAATATACACAGTAGTAAACTGTACAGTCAATAATAAAAGATTAGCTGTCTTTTACGCCTTGTTTTTCTGAGATACTTTTATCTTGTCGGTCCAGAGTTTGAAGTTTCTTTATGGTTTCTTGAGGGATGTGGTCTACTGCTTCAAGCCAAGAGAGCTGAACCAGCCATATGCCAAAAGCCACTGATCCAGGCATTAGCAATTATAGGATTAAGATCTACATTAATAAGAACATTTTACATAAAATTCACACCCTGCAGGTCGGACATTTAAGCGTCACTTGGCTGCTCATTTTTAATTTGCGTAGCCTATTGTTTGTGAAGCCTAGCCTACTGTATATGGATGACACATTGGGTGTAATGTGTTCAAATATTTAATGTCATGAGTTGATGACTTCAACCTGTTATGAACATTTTCATATTCACGCCATCGGTTACCAAGCCAACTAGCTAGATGGTTAATCCTCACAACAACCATCAAACAAATACTAATTGCACTGCATAATAGGTAATGTGCTCACTACTTGTGAAAAACAAGTGCATCCAATTCTGTCTCTTTTCAGAGCACAGTGTCAGCATTACGCCCCTTGAAAAGAGGACAAAGGCTCAGTGTATGTTGTAAACAACTTGTCGCCTCTTTCATGTTAATCTCCATTGGTGTATGCATGCTGCTTAAGTGGAATTCTGCGAAAGTGCCTAATTGTTTTCATTCCACTGCATCCAGGAAAAGTCTAGTATCAGCCTCTTCCGTTCATTAGCACTACTTCACATACGCAACTCTGAACTGATACATAAACCCCTGTAAGATCGACACAGGACTCTCAGACTTTCGGGAAGTGATACTGTCGATTTCCATTGGCTGTTAGCATTGTCGCTCACAAGTATGAACACGTAATTTCCGGTGCGACGCTAATGCACTGCTTTATTTAGTAATTTAAAATTAAAAATGTATTTGAAACAGTAACCATACACATTTTACAGATTTACAAGTCCTGTAAACAGCCTCATTGTACATTTAACATCTGACCTGTTCATTGAGTTACGTAGCTGGTTATTGTGATTGCAAATTAAAATACCTTGCCCGTCAAGTGGTATTGACACTAGCGATGTGTCCCAGACTTTACGTATGTAAAGGCTAGCTCTGCAAGACTAGGGAAAGTCCATTAGCATTTAAGCCTAGTATGTGATATGCTTAGTAACGTTAGCCCTGATATCTGTATCTGTTACAATGACTATTTTGCCTACTCTGACAAATATAGTTACTATAAGCCTTTGGAACTTGAATGTTGTACATTTGTCATTTTAAAATGGCTGCAATTAGCTATAATTATAGAACAAAATAATACATTGGTGCTCTGATAAACATTTAATGAGGTTATAGGTTATGCATTGCATCTACATGCAATGCATGTTTTAGCCTCACCCCAAATCTAATGACATAATAGGTTACATAATATTTGGACAAGATGACAATCTTTTTGCTTTTTCTGATTAGCGTCACTGTCTGTGTGATTTCCCTTTGCCCTTGATGAATTAATAATTTGATTAATTTTGTTAACTGAAAACTAGATGGTATGAGTAAGTGTGCATTTGAGAGAGAAAAGGACAGAGGTTTAATAAATAACAGGTACTGACGTAATATCACAGTTCTCAGTAAGGTCTCTTTATCCTACAAAATAAGTCTTCTCAAGTTGTTTATTTGCAACAGCCTAGGAAAGCAGCTGTATATGCATAACAAACAAAGAAATGCCACTCTAAGGGGTCACTTAAGATCTGTTTTATAATCATCCATGCCGAATTTCATTGTGTGACTTAACCAATTGTGATACTTCAGATATAATCCTGGGAAGGAAATGTACAATATAAACCACCCACTCAAGAATCCACCCATGACAGAACAGGTAGGTGGTGTTAAATTGCATCAAGCTTCTAGAATAGACTGGATTTAATGAGAGCAATCTCTCTTCCTTTGTTTATTATATTGTTATGTAATCCTTTGTGACTGTTTAGCATAATGGCTGAAAGTAAATGAAGATGGAAAACTTTTTTGTGACATTTTTAAGGCAGGTGTGTGTGTGTGTGTGTGTGTGTGTGTGTGTGTGTGGGGGGGGGGGGGCAGAGAATGAGATAGCTGTAGCTATTCACAGTCAGTGAAGATAGGGGATACCTCTAACCCCCATATAATCCTCCCACAGGCTGTCTGACAGTGTAAATTAGAGATGAGTTCTTGCTCTTATGGTAAATTAAGTATCATTAATGCAGAAAGACAAATTTGGTACAGTTTTAAACTTTGGGTTAAATGCCTAATGATGCAGAGAACAGTGGTTAATGTAGATAAAAAAAAATATATATATATATACAGCCTACACCACCAAAATAAACAGCCAACAAGTTTATACCTTAAAATATAAGATTTATTCTCGCTGACCTGGGTCAATCTATTTTATAACAAAATGTAACTGTCTACAGTCCAGATAACTGCACCTCTGTTGTTTGGTTAAGTGCAAGGTGAGCCATTCATCAGTTCTAATTATAGCGATTGTAAACCAGTGGGCCTTCAAATTCAGCGAATGCCTCCTATTCTGTGTGCACGCTGAAAAATAACCGTGTTTCAACACAAACTTGGCTCTGTAAATGGGAACACAAAGTGGTGCAGACCGCACCATAACATTATCTCAGCCTTTCCAATGTGTCCAATTTTGGGGGTTGGGGCTTCTGAGGAAGAACACAATGGCTTCTTCCAGCATTGTTGGCTGCACCTTTAATAGCAGAGCTGACACAAACAAACACCATGTTGCTCCATCGTTGAAAAGCATTTCCGAGGCTGTTGCCAGAGCAACGCTCTCATTTCGTTTTTCCACTTGAAATCTGTGCATCTCTCCAACCATCCAACCTCAACAGCCAATCATCCGCATCGCGAGAGTTACTGGACGAGTTGGCAGTGACCTCATCCACCAGGTGTCCCGCGAAATATCCCCCGCCTAGAGTAGACACTTTGGAAAATGGCATTTCCAAATTGTTTTGTGTAGGCCTAATTGAAATAAAACACTGGCAACAATATATTGGCTTATGCTACGCAAAGAACAAACAATGTGTTTTAATGTGGTAGGTCACTGTGCAGGACACTGACAGGCTTCATGCAATAGAATTTTATTAGAAATAAGAATAGCAGAAAAAAAACAATAGGCTACAGCTAGACTAATTATGCAGAAATTAATCAGAATTAACCAAATATAGGACAAAAAATAAGTAAGGAACACATATCACGTTAATATACTAATATCAGTTTCTAATTCGTCTAGTCGAAATCGGCGAAAGAACTGTTTCGGCAGGGGAGAAGCATTTCGGCACGACACCTGTCAGCAGCCGCGGCGAGGCGGAGCGAACTGCTTAAACTTTTGGATGAACTTCGGAGAGTTGAACAATTCGGGAGGCAGGCGTTGGAGTACGTGGACCACTGGCAAGTAGTAGGTGCACAAATCTCGATGGTTTTGCCGTGAAATATTTTAAACCGGCGCGTTTTGTCCAGCTGTAACGCCGTGTGTGTGCAGGCAGACAGCGGCTGGGTTTGTGGAAAATCAGAGAAGGTGAAAATAAAGGTAAGTGTGTGTGTGTTTCTGCCCGTCATTGCTTCGCGCATCTACGGTAAACACATGCTGAATACTTTGAATCTATTAACATTTTAACGTAGGTTGACATTTCTATCGACGTTTCTCAGGTAGCTCCTACGGTACGCGTGGATTTCAGTTAGGGTACGGTACAGGGGGTAATAATGGTTTATGGAGCGGGAGAAGTTGAAAGAAAAGTTTGATTATCAGTACGGTAGACCACCATTGCTGTCATGGGTGACTAGTAGAGTGATCTGTTTTGTTTGATCGATTGCCATTTTTCGAGTCATTTACCACCAGCGGTCCCATATAATGTTTTGTCTAGTTGAAACATTCTTATTTTGTATGCATGAGTTTATTTGTTCCTAACCATCAGATCAGTCCATGATGTTGATGTGAAGGCTTAAACGCCGTTGCTTGTATAGAAACAGGAAGCCTCGCTTGCTATCTGATAAAGGTAATTGTGGTCCTTTCGTAATGGTTGTGTAATTTTGGTGGCTGCCGCCACTGTTGTGTTTTTCTCTCTCTTTTTAGTCCCTAGTGCCTTGCACACTGGTCATGCAACTGTAATGTCATCCGGCGTTTTGGAAAAATGCTTTGCAGTTTTCTGTCATGCAGTGTCTCGTCTCAAAAAGCGTTGGTTTTTATGAACTTAGTCTATTGGGCGCGCTGCAGAGTGCTGGACTAATTTAGTTTGAATTAAGTGCATTCGTTTGATGTAACACATCTGCCTAAATGCAAATGGTGCCCGCTAGGGTTTTCATTGTGAGTGGATCTCCTGTGTCTGCTTTCTCATTGGTCTTATGCTGGCTTCAGAGAGTTTACCCCCCCAGGCTGCCACTGCCAGCCTCCTCGGGGGGCTTACGTGCATGCGTACACAAACACAAGTCCGCACTTTTACGGGGGGAAATAATTTTAAATGTTGCAGGTAAATTTTTATCCATCATTTAAACATTTGTTGACGACTGATATTAACAGTGAAACGACACCAAACAGAGGTATTAGTGAACTGCACTTTGTCATCTGAAAACAACATTAATTTTGCTATTGAAATGGAGTGTAGGTGGCTATGCACGTTCTCTAGAGCATGTAGCTGTAGGTGAACCAGGCAGTCTGCAGTGAGAGCGTTTAGGATGTTCCAGTGCCTGAAGACACCTAGGTTTCCCTGGAGGAAGTGGAGGGGGTCACATCATGTCATCATGTCATGGGTTTAAAATAAGGAACGCTCTGACACCCATCTTATTATAGCCTTATAGTTGGCTATTATTGCTTGTAAGCAATACCTTTTTAGTCAACATCTATATCCCATCATTAACTAGGACATGCTTTAGTTTTTGGCAATGCACACAAAAAGGCAAAGCAGCAAATCGGCAACCCCCACCCCGTGGAGAAAAAGGTCAGTTTCTACATGCTGCTTTCCTACTTCACACCTTCTGCACAACCCACATTGCTGACAGAGCTGAGTAGAAGTAAGATGATGTAGACTTCCTTGCACACTATCGTGGCAAGTCTTATATATTCTTCTCTTCACCAATATTTCCATCCCTTTCTCACCTCACCTGAGATCTTCCTGAGGGGGAATGAACATAGGACCTCAAGGCTTTCCTTGTTGCTAACTGTCAATCATTCTTATCTGTCTTAAGTGCCTCCCTTTCATATTTCTCCCCTTCCTTCCTTCACTGCCCCCATCTCTTCTAACTCTCTGCTCTTCCCTCTAACTCTCTCTGTATGCATAACATTGGCATGTCATTCCCCAGTAGCTATGCTTATGGTGCTGGGGTGGGTGGTCAGTAAGAGGTCTGCTAAGTGAGAAGCCCATTTAAAAAGACATTTTAAATAAACCTGCCCACTAGTGCACCGGTATTAAGATAATATAACCACATACTGGTTCTGTTCAGGATGGTATAATGTTTAGGATCTCTGAAAGTGAATGGCATTGGTTTAAACAGCAGGTTCTGATAGGATGAGGAGTATGGTTGTGTGGGTTTAACAACGTTAACATGGCTAACAAAGCTGATGGTACAGTAGCACACTAAACCTGGACTAATTGTGAGGAAATAAACCGGTAATAAAAGTGACATGGGCTTACTGGCATTTTATAGCAATGATGACAAATACTCACAAATATGCGGTTTAATTTTTAATACAACATTGAGCAACATTCACCACACACTAATTTTAAGCAGGAAACATATTAAATTAGCTCAAGTACAAATGTTTTTAAGGAAACATGTCTTTCAGTGGAAATGTTTACTGAACATAGTGAATGTTCAATCTATTGTGTAGGCTAGGCTATGTGGACCTAATGCAGCATTTAAAGTACAGTACATGATACAGTGGCACATTGTGTTGCGTAATGCTAAGCCTATGCAAGGTTGTCGTAGAATAATACGAATGTTATTTTCAACCCCACAGTGCAGTTGATTTGCTGGTAATAGCAATGCCTAAGTAATATAATCAACATCAAGTGCTCATAACACATCTTTATTTGAAAATATGGAGAATATGGTGGAAATATACACAGTGTCACTGTCATGGTTGAGGAAGACCAGTGTTCGATGCATTGTTATGTTCTCTTAAATAGATGAAGTTTGCCGTATGTCCTGGCCATTCAAATATCTGGGGGAATAATAACATAAAGATAAAAAAAGCAACTCAGTTTGTGGTCCACGCTTTTAACTGAGGTGAAGGAATATTTCCATATCCATGTTGAATGTCTGTCACATCGGTCTCTTGTGGGCTCTTGTTTTTCTCAGTCCTGTGAAGCAATGCCCTAATTAAGACTGGAAGAAGGGATTATGGCTCATGAAAAGCATTTTGAATTATTTGTGTGTGTGTGTGTGTGGGGGGGGGGGGTACATTTTAGTTGTGACAGACGAGGAAGAGGCCTATAAAACATCTCCAAACAACGTAGAAACAAAGATGACATGCCATGCAGAAGGAGAGCTAGAAACTGGAGCCTCGATGCACCGAGAACAAATCGCAATTTATGTTCTCAAAGACAGATGGCGAACTCTTAATCTGAAAATATTTGATTATTAGCAGCTTCCACCAGACGTAGAGGCTTTAATTTTGTAGAACGTGAAATGTTTTATTGCAGGGTTTTACTGCAGGACAATTTTTGGACTGCTTTGATTTTGGGTTAACATGCATTTTAAATTCAAAGTGTCCAAATTAGGTCATCTAAATTCTAGAATACGTCATAACATGGTTTAGACTCATACCATCTTTCTTGAACCTTCTAAAGTGGTGGGGAATACAGATAAGAGGTTTATCTTCATCCTCTGAATATGTGTGCAATGTTGAAATTCCCACCAACAGTCTCACCATCTGTTTTCTGTATAGACAAACATTTGGAACAGGATATATTTCATTGCTGGCTGTCTCAACGGATGTTGTTTTAGTTGGCTCTCAGGACTGGCATTAGTGATATTTTTTTACCTCAAACAGGTGATTTGTTGCTCTCTTGCTGTTTTTAGGGAATGTGTGAGCTCACATAATAAGCCATTTGTCAGGAAACTATCTAGGTTGTCAATTTGAGAGTTGTAGCTAATATGTTCGCAGTGAATGTTTCTGGGTTACAAATGGCTTTGTGATGCAACCTTGTATTATTCATGCGTGATATCACTTCAGTGATCTCATATCAGACATTGAGTTTACAATTCTCTGAGCTCTTGGTTGAGCGATAGATTTATTTTAGCTCTTGAAACTTTTTCAAAATTTCAAGGTCACATATTAGGCTATTGGAAAAGTACCCAAGGTCAAGTGGCCTTATTTACTATCAAAACAATACTAGAGAATGTTGCTCTTGTTAATCTTGTGAAATGGATGATAACATGGAGTGTAACATGTGGAGTAAACATTTTTAAAGGGATTTTTTGTTGTTATTGACAATTTTGGAGATACATTAGCAAAGGGTTTCATAGTGGACCATGACTCAAAAGGTACAACACAATGTATCCTGCATATAAAAATACAAGCTGTCACACATGTCATAACATATTATGCTGATGAAGGCTATCGAGCATTCTCCTTCTTGGCATACAATATTACTATTATTTGAAAGTTGCCTTCGAAACAGCACTTGTTTGAGTTGCTCGGTACGTTGAGTCACAAACTGAGTTGTTGTCATTCTGGAAGACATGATGGAACATGAATCCAACAAATTGGTGACTGGTTTTGGCCGGGAAATTAAAATAATAATGCTGTCCAGTCCAGCCACAGAACCAAGAGGTCATACATCAGGATTTAAACGCAGAAGGCCCCATCTTTCCTCGGGAGTTCTGCAGAGGACCTTCCTATGACGGCATTCCAACAAGTGGAGGAAATTGCATTCTGTGATTATAGAAAGATATGTCCTAGCCATTGTTCTTCACTGCAGGATGGAACCACCCCAACAGCCAGCAGGCTTCTTTCAGATCAAACGGAAAAACTCTGTGGTTTTGGTGAGGAAAGTTATCCACTGCTGAATTATTGGAAGCGGCAGATGCTATACACAAATGTTATGCTACACTGCATGCTAGCTTTTTTTTAAAGTGTAACTCCACTTCCAGCTTTTAGCCTGACACAATTTTGAAAATGGCAAAAAAGTAGTAGCTGAGACGGGGGACCCCATTAAAATTACGTTAACATTTTAACTTGATGACTGCACAAATGTTCCAGTAGTGCACTCCTAAGCCCTCAAGAGATAGGCGATATTCAACGGCTATTATGTGTAGTGCCATTTTCTACCCATAAAATGCAGATTTTTATAAAAAAAGGAGAATTCCTCAAATTTCAACCTATTACATAAGTTATAGCTCAATAAACACATTTTAGGGTGCAGACTAGGGATGGCACCAATACGGTATTGAGACTACATGAATATGCTTAATTTGTGGTGTATTTCTGCTTCTATGCTGTAAAATATCCAGGACGCATTTAATTAAGGATTAAACATGTTATATAATAGCACTAGTAATTAAACGGTCTTCGGGCCAATACGTTTCAAACCTACTGGCGCCACTGGGCCAGTTGCAAAAAATGTTATCGTTGAGCCCTGCAGAGTTAGTAAAGCAATGTCCAAGCCAGATGGTTGCTTACACAAAACGTCTCTTCCTCAGTCACACTGAGGAATACATCTTAATTTGCCACCGGGATAGGTACTCTGTACCGGCCGATACCCAAAGTGCAGGTATCGTTATCGGTATCGGGACTGAATAAGTTTTATCGTACCATCCCTAGTGCAGACCTTTTTAAGGGTGCACTCACCCAGAGCCCCACACATATAGTTGACACCTTCTGCTCTCTGTCACGTGAATTGTACATATGTTCTGTATCGTGGTTGTGTACAGAAGGATGAGGAGTACAGTTAGTAGACATAGTAGCAGGCCATGCATGTCTAGCCTCACTGATTTAAACAGTAGGCCACTAATGGCATTTCAGCGAGGATGTCTCAAACTGCAACACACGCTAAGGATCTTTAGAGCCTTATAATTGAAGACCTCTTGCTTGGCTCAACGAGTTCCAAGGAGGTCCTAGCTCGGTTCCGATGGTGATTAACATGTGGCCGGTTCAATCCATCTTGATTTACACATAGCAGGAGCTTTTGGCTGACCTCTGTGACTCCATTCCTGCCTTTTTAGATACCACTTATTGCCACAGTGCCAGAGATGAATAATTCTGATGGCTTTTTTCTCCCTGCTGTGTTGTCAAGGTCAGGATACCAAAGCTAATACAGGGCTACATCTAATACAATTAGCTCGCCTTCTCCCCTCCTGCAAGCTTAGTCTCAAGGCTAATGCTTTCATGAACCTCTCTGTTCTCATACAAATAGAACAGCAGGCAGGAGACTCGAGGCTTAACTATCGGATAACATGGCATAGCAGATTTCACATTGTCATGTCTGGCCTTGTGTTGTGGTCCCTGCTAAAAAATCCAGCAATGCTGGTCACCAGCATAAGATATGTTTTGCTTGCTGGAACCAGCATGGAATGCTGGTTTGCTGGTACCCCAGTATCCCATGCTGTTGGGACACACACAGCATAACTGTTGTGTGTAGTGCCTACAAAGAGTCTGCACATTTGAACTGAATTAGGAACACACTGCTCCAAATAGAGCTTTCTGTACTTACTCTTTGCAATAAAATTAATTTATGACAACAAAAAGTTTAATTGAATGCCATTTTGCAAACTGCCTGCCTAACCTTTTAGTAACTATGTGTAATTGAAGCATTAACTCCGCCTGCATTCGTTACACCGATCGCTTCCCTGTTAAATCAAGCACTGTAGGCCTACAGTAGCGACAAGTGTATGCATTTTGGTCGGTACTCTTAAAAGTACAGACTTTGATACCCAGCACTAAAGACTCTTCCCTAGCCAGAGGAACATGGTTACTCTTGCACAGGTTTCCAAAATCTGTCTCGCAGGTGACTGAAGCAGACGGCCAAAAAAGGCCTGTCATTAACGCTCACTGACCCATTTTGCTTGTCCAAGTAGCATAGCGTTTTGACGCATGAGGTGTCGAATGACGCTTTGATTCCTGGAGTTAGCGTCTTGCCAAGGCCAAATGTTTTTTCAACCAATACAGGCTGTCTATCCTGCCATGCCTTCATTTGGAGCAATGGGGCACGCTGTCTTGGAGTGGAATGTGTGGGAGAGCTACGTGTACACAATGGGAATGACTTCATGGTTTAGCTTCAGCTTAGCTTGACGCGGTGATGAACAATGGAATCTGCATGACCCATTAACAAACCCACCCCTCGTATGCACTCTGTGGGCGTGTAGTCAAACCTGTAGGTTACAGAGGCTCTAAACATACAGTATTTACCGAGGACTGAACTGGTTAATAATGATTTGGTTTTGACATGCGTTGGTGCATAGGTTTTACATCTAGTGGAGCTTCTCAGTTGGTGAATGACTGACCCTTTTGACTCCCACCCCCCTTTTTTGTTTAACCTGGGAGGTGAACTTTGGCCCCAGTTATTGTGCTGGCCTAAGGGAAATGTCATTCACGCTTTTTCGTCAAATGAAAAGGCGTCATCGTCCAAGAGCTCTATGGAATCTTTAAAAAAGTTTTATGATTTCCACTTTCCAGAAGTCTGCTTTCTCAGATGCTTTTCTATTCATCATAGTATTTGGAGTGTGTGTGTGTGGGGCGGGGTGGAAAAAAAAGTATATTTCCATCTTAAGAACACTGATTTAGGTTGTGGCCTAGTTTGTGAAATTCTTGTGCAGCAACTCAAAATCCCCTGCACCTGTTGCCCCAACCCCCCTCTCACCCCAACCCCCCTCGCACATTTGATAAAGAGCACCACACTGGCCTTGTTAGCCCATCACTCAAGCATAGTGGGGCTGTGCTGTTCTGAGGACTTAGATAGGTCACTGTGTGGCCGATAAACAGCTCAAACCACTTTTGATCTGTTCCAATGGCATCTCAACGCCTCCGCTTGCTAATATGCGATTACCCCCCCCCCCCACCAAAGCACGCACTCCTCCATCAAACTCAACTTGTTAATGACAGCGGCCCAATCGAGCACAATCATCTTTGAGTGCCCCCACAGTCATTCTTAATGAAGTGACTGCTTGCCTGTAAGCCTGTGATGGCTCAAGAAGCACTTGTCCTTGGGGAGATCATGCATGGCTGAGTGAGAAGTCAAACCTGCATCCCTCCCATTGCCCTATTCAGTCTTATGAACAGCAAACAAGTATGCATTTATTAGTACTTGTGTGTACTTTACATCTATTTGCAGTCTTAACATTTGTCCATTTGTCAGGTGTCTTTAGCCTACTTCATCGATTATGCTACACATTGTTTTTCTCTGAAAACATAGCATGCATTAAATTGTGTTGCACATTGTTGCCTCCATCACTTCTTAAACAGCACCCACATTGTTAAAATGGACACTGATAGGATCTTGTTCTTCTGTTAAACGGTTTGTGTTTGGTTAACTGCATCAAATATGGGCCCACAATACAGAGCTGTAATGTTCTTTTATTTCTTAATTTGTTATTATAGAGCTCATTATTTGCTGTAGTGCGTTTATAATTTTTTATAATATTGGTGCATGTGTCCGAATCTCTGTCTGCCTGGCATAATGAGTGCTAGTCAGTGCTTGAATGCAGGCTTCAGTGCACAGCAGGGAAACATGCTCGCAATTTCTGTCTGTGGAGTGGGCGGTGGGTTGACTGCTGCTACGTGCTCACAGATGATATATCCTACCCCCAGCCGACACTTCAGATTCACACAGAGGACCAATCAAACCCTTAAGGAAGAATTTGCACAAGGCAAAAGTGACCTTGGAAATGTAAATACTTGTAATAATACATTTGATGGATATTACCACACTGATAATTGATATAACAGGTTCACTGCTGGACATGCTACTGTAGTTAATTTAGGAAATGGCAATGTTACGACCTGCTACTATGAAATGTAGTTAAATTCAAAGCTTGGCCACTGCCCAACACTACATGCTCTGCTGTCTTGCTGCAAACCCAATTCATACAGGACTAACTAAAGGCCCACTAAAGGTGTCTATGCGCGGCAAGAGTAGGGCTTGTATCGTTTGGGTTTTATACGATTCCGGTTCCAAATCGATACTTTTAAAACGGTTCCGGTTCTTATTCATTTGTTCATTGCTGTTCATTATTATTGAAATTATTATGATTCACAGTAATTTGTTGACGGTCCCTTAGCCGTCAGCGCTGGAATTTGTCATGTTTACACTTTTACAAGGCAAGGTCCGGGTTACAAGATTTATTGATAACAATAAGCCATGTAACTTTGTCTTTTGAGATTATTTAGCCTTCAGATGATCAATAGTTGGCCTATGCAAACAGATTTGACATGCGTCATCTGTAGGCAGTTTACCGTGACAGCTTATACAGTAGATACGGGTGAACGTATTTTGCGGCGCAAACATGCTGGCGCGCCGGCATACATTGCAGGTAAACATATAGCCATGTGATCGGTAACACCGCTATATTTAGAAAGGCAGGGTGGTTGATCGGTGCATCTGTTTTGAACCTTTTGCTTTAGGCATTTTAAGCATGTTTAAGATGGATTTTTTTCAAAAGAGATATAAGATTAGACAATATCGTTAATATCGGTATAGTTATATTATGCGTTTATTCATTACTTTTTTGATTTGTTCATCTCTTCCTCCATGCCTGCATTTGGCCTGAGGAGTGGAGTCAGGAGCGAGTGACCACCAGAGAAAGCTCAAATGTCAATTAATGTCGCTAAAAATAAAAATGTCACATTTCCGTCGGGTTTTCTGTTTTTTCTCTATGCCTGAAGGATTTAGCCCACTTTATAGAAAACACTGATATATATCGTGTATCGGTATTGAACCTAAATATATCGGGATATTATTTTTGGTCCATATCGCCCAGCCCTAATCCAGTCTAAGAAAATACATATCTGGTTTATTTTTCACCATGCTGTTCCTCCTTAGTGTTAAATGTTTTGATACAATGCTTTCTGTTTACCACTGCACATGCATACCCATGCGTACCTGCCCAGTGTACCTGTACGCGACGCATGTAAGTTACAGATTATACAGCTCTAAAACACACAATATATTAGCATTTTACCCCCGGTTTAAAACTAAAACGTATAATGTAAATTTAGTCTTAAGTGGCACTAAAATGAAACACCGAAATTTGCTTTTTAATTCGGTCCGGTAGATACCGATCTTATAAGAGCCAGAGTTTTAGAACTATTTATCCATAAACATTCATTGAATATCTGCAGGTTTCTGAGCTCCTCCGTCAATGTGACTTTACCTTCCTTGACGCACCGCCAGACAAGGGCCTTAAGGCTCTATTTTAAATAAGTGACCCGGGTGTATATGAGCACAGCTAGGCAGCTAATGAATGACTAAAATGCATTGATTTTGTATTTCTAATCAATGTCCTTTTGATTTAAAGGATTAGTTCTTGCAGCCTTATGTGTCTTCAAGAAGGGCACCTGTGGAGTATTAGTAGTAGACAAGCCATTCTTGGTCCACAGAGGGCTGAAAGTATGCAAGAGTATGCAGGATTTCATTCCACACCAAATGGTCCGCCAGATGACGCCGGCATATAACAGTCTCAGCTTATGCTGCCTGGCAACCACGGCTCTGCTGTTTTTGCTCCAGTATTGCGTAGATACAAAATTAAATCATAGGAAGGAAAGATGGAATTACAGGAGGCATCTGGAGTAGATATAGCTCCTGAGCCTAATCAGTAATTTAAAAGGATTTAAGGTGGTATGCACCATGTTAAGACAAGTAATGTCATCGTTGCGAGCCGCGACCGTATTGTCCACTGTTTGCCATGACATGACATCTTAATCTTCTCCGGCTGAATGCTTTGTCTGTTGGAATGATGTAACGCTTTGGAGGTGTTCATAACCGCAGTCATATAAGCCTACACAAATCCCTAGATTGTAACCTACTACATTGTTATTGAGAAATCACTCCATGACGAGTCTGTTTTCTCAAACCCAACAAACGCTAGCAAACGGCTAGACCTAATAAATCATGTCGCCGCTGCTCGTATTGGCAGTATCATCCGGTCTTGAAACAAAATTTGTAGGAGCACAGAATGGCAATTGTCTTATACATGTTTTTGGTTATGCCTGCTAATGTATGTGCAAATAAATTGAGGGTTGAGGTTTCAGATATGTTTACTCTGACTGAGGTCTCCTTTTGCTAGCAGTATGATTTTTCAGCTGCTGGTGCAGGTTATGCACTTCACCCCTTGCCAAAATCCTTTGGTATTCCTTGAAGAAGAATGCAGAAGCTCTACAACTAATACAATGGGCATAGCTGCGCTCTCTTACTAAGGTAAGTTGCTATGGAAACATCACAGGGGCTTTAAAATCACTGCTGAGTGATTTCTTTTTTTATTTGTTTTTTTTATTTTTAATTTTGTTTTTTTGGGTGTTTTAACACTGGAGCGATAGCTCGCATGTACTGTAGGAAAATGCATACTTTGACTACCAAGCGGTCTCATAATTGACAAATGCCAATATTACTCAACGGGAATCTGTGCCATTTGATAAAAACATGTACGCAACACATGAGTGATTCACAGACAAATATTGAAATCACCATAAATTTAACCCAGGGAGATCAGTTTAAGTGTAACTTAACCCCAGCTCTGAGCCTGACTCCACCTACTACAACTTTGAAAAATGCGTCAAGGAGCGGAGTGGGGGGAAGGGAGGGTCTGAGAAGGGGACCCCCATTAAAGTTAACATTTTAATTTGATGACGTGTGAGCGTACGCTAGTGTTATGATGAAAACCAGCCAGGTGCTGGGGTGATATTTAATGGATATGCTGTGTAGTTTTGTTTTAAGACAATCAAGTACTGAGTTCTATTAAAAAAACAGGAATGTTGTCAATATTAACACCGGCATTGATGTCTCATCATCACAGATCAATCCTATTCCTGAGTTTACTGCTAAAGAAATCACACGCTAGGGTGCAGTTACACTTTAAGACTCACAGCCTTATTTGTGCTTGGGCAGTAGTATGACCCCTCAGGTCTATGGTGCGCTGTGGATGTGAGTCAGATGAAAGGAGGGATGGTGTGAATTGGGCCTGCAGGGGTGGCAGTGTGTTGCATGATGTCAGGTTGAACCCAGCTGTGTCGTAGTGTTTTGTTTAGCCTGTGGGCTACAGTGGTGCCAGCCAGGCCAGGCCAGGCAGACCCATCTGTCTACCTGCTCCAGTCAGAGGCAGGCAGCCCAGCTTTGGACTGTGGGTGAATGACCCTAGTGATGTACCGGGGAGGGAAAATGTTCTGCTGTAAACTATGCGTGCATTTGTAAGGACGCACGCACTGATTTTAGAAAAAGTCAGGCATATGTAAAAGCATGGTGCGGAAATTGTAAACATGTTTGTTTTGTGTTCCTCCTCCACAAATAATTCTTCTTTTACTATTATAAAAAAAAGGTTTATTTTGGGGTATTATCAATAATTGTTGAATGCTGATGAGAGAGGCCTACACAGCAATGTTGTCTCTCCTAGTAGATCTGGGCTGGCATGCTTGTGTCATACACACCATATTTATAACAACATTCATAATGTATTATTTAACCTGAGTAATTGAATCAAAATCATAGTGGTCAAGCTTTATGAGGTCATCGGTAACATCCTGGGCCTCTCTTACCCTCTTAGTCTACCTAATAATGACCTGACCATTTTGTGGGCATACAATCTCCCGGCTCTTTAGAAGGCAAATTTAAACGGATGCAAGGAATCAGCCGCATCAACATCTCCGCTTGCTGTCACCATGTTGCCATGGCAGCGCAGTTGTTGTGTTGTCAGAATCCTCGCAGCGTAATGATAATGCAGGGTTCTGCACGCAGTAATTAGACTCTATTTTCTTTCCTTCATGTGACGCCACACGTTTCTTCCTCCTCATTCTCCTGGTGTCTCCTGTGAGTCTTTCATCAGCTGCAATAGAGGGCTTTAGAAAGTTGGACTTGCAGCGATATCTCCCTGCATGTTAGCGATTACTTTTTTTTTTAAGAGCTATTGTGGATGGAATGCGTTACTGATCATTTTAATACTCTGTTGCCATTTGTTTCCCCAGCTGGTATTTATTTTTTAATCAGCACATTCTTGGTAGAGCGTGTAAGTAGGCTAACCGTGCAGTAATATACTGCAGGTGCCTTCCACCAGAGAAGCTTTTCCAATTTGTTACACACCGGGGCTCTAGTTTTAAAGCCTTTATCCGAGTAACTGTCATTAAGATATCATTATGTTGCTCCTTCCCAGGCCTCTGGACTGAGCAGAGATGTCGGGATTCGGAATGTAGAAGACATGCGCAAAACCGATGTACCCGAGCATTTAGCTATATGCGAAGTGTGTGTGTGTGTGTGTGTGGGAGCGGGAGACCACACAAAGCATGTCCGTGTGCGCTGGATGATTGATGGGTCAAAATGATCTAACAACAATCCTGGAAAGAGCCCCCTTTCAAACATGCCCTTGTCCCACCTCCCAACATCAGGAGGAGAGGGGTGGAATCTCTCCGCTGAAAGTGGTTTGGTGTAGAGATGATACTAATAGGTGTCAAGGGAAGTGTTAGGAACATGATGATGGGGAGAAACTAGCAGACTCCATGACTGCTGTCGGAGACATCTATCTAAAGGCAGGGTTAGTCATTCTTGGCGAGATCAGAACTCTTGCTAACGTCGGGCTCAAATAAAAACGAGCTCCCTCAGAAGCTCTGCCCCACACACAGAAACGCACTGCGAAGTTAAGCGGCATTGTTGCCGTGAGCGATAGCCACGTTGTTTGCGTTCTAATTTACAGTGCCAGGGCTGTGTAGAAGTATCCGATTATTTCAGCGCAAACAGTAAACCAGCAGAATGTGAGGAGATATTTGGTGTATTATCTTACAATTAGCATACACTAGCTGATACCTTAGGTAGGTAGGATGGATTTAGAAGGCAAGTGCTAGTCGCCTGATAGTGGTGCATTAGAGTAATGACGCCAATTTGAGAGACATAAATGCAAGCCAAACACCCCGCTCATAATTGTAATGCCCTTGTTATGTTCTGAGCTTGCCCGGGCAGCAGGTCCAAAAGCTTGACCCTCCTGTTGTGCTGTGGTCACGGGGCCGTGGACAGCCCACAGAAAGCCTAGTGGCCCCCCCTCCCACCCCCATCGAGAAGTGTAAAGCCTGACATCTGTCAAAGTGTCACAGGGTTTGTTGCTGTCCGCTCCCCCGCCCTGCCCTTACAACAGGGATTACCCCGGAGTCCCAGGCACCATGTTTCTCACGGCCATTAAACATGCACTTGTCAATCTGGCTCCTGTCCCCGATGACCCATCCGGGTAGCCATTCACTCGCTTCAAGCCTAAAATCGATACAATGACCTTATTACCTTTGGACAAGTTACATACATATGCTTTTTTGGTTGATACATTTGCATATTCCTTCTGGATGTGTTCCAGCTCTGACTGACTACAGTGACAATTTGTGTTCTCAATGAAATCAAGTTTTCTTTCAGTGTTGGTTAAACCAAATGAAGGTCGTTTGTTAAGGCTTTTGCTTGGTCGTCCTCTGTTGACTGTCTGTTAACGTTAGACGCCGTACGCCCACAGAACTCAGAGAGAGAGAGCGAGAGCTCCATTACTGCATCTGCCTTGTTTTGATAACTCCCAGGTAACTCACACAATTATCAGATTTTCAGTGCTATTGTTTTTGATTCCTTTCCTTCTATTCTTTCAAAATTGTGTACCCTCTATCAATGTGCTGGAGTCTTTTAAAGGTTCTGAAATCCCCAGTTTGGAACCTCCGCTCTAAGCTACTGGTATTAGCTAGATCCAGATGGCTTGTTAAGAGAGAGCAATGAGACACACACACAAACACACACTCCCATTGGCTTTATGAGGCTTTGTGTTGACACCTACTGGGGGGAAAAGGACACACTATGTGGGTGGCAGGACACAATTACTTGGTTGTACTTGGTTAGTCTCTCTCTCTCTGTCTCTCCCTCACTCTCTCTCTCCCCCCTAAAATGGTGATTTATCGTCTAACGCTGGCCACGCTTGTGCTGCCTCGCCATATTTTCCCATAAGATGATTCCCAGGCTTCTCACACATGAAGTGTGTCTGTCTGTTCATCGCCAAGACGTTTCCTCTCATAGCCAGACCTCATAACACAGATGTATGGAAGGAAACGCTCCTTAATCACACACACGCACTGCTGTCGCCATCGTGACCATAGCCTTAAGAGACTTCCATGGCCGTTGGGTGAACTGTCTCCTGGCTTAATAAGTCACATTTTGGCTGGATGGAGCTTGCTGGCTGTCTTCTTTTGAAACGCACACACACACACAGCAGGCTTAACTGAAGCAGCAACTTAAACCTTTGCCGGAATGACAGCTGGATTAGGCCAGTTTTCATTTTAAGGTTTTGTCAACAAATCGTTTCTTTACGTAGTATTATTACTATTATTATTTTATTTTGTAACCGTAGGAAGTGTGTAGGATGTTTTTGTCCCTGCAGCTGTGAAAGGGGTAAACTTAATGCAGACAGCTTGACATCTACAGAAACTCAGGAGAAAGTGGAGGCTGGGCGGCACAGCCACAAAGCTGCATGCCCCAGCCTTGAAACGGTATCCTCAATGCTGTAAGCTGCCTGGCTCGCTACTTTTTTACCTTGCAGTCAGTGTCAGGCCTGCGGAGGGACTTTGCCTCAGTATTTTCTTTGTAAAATGTTTTAAAAGGTGTTTATTTAAAATTGGGCGCGGTTTGGTTTTGTTTATCCACACAGAACTGGCATTTCTAAATGAATGCCAGTTGAAGATTCAAACGAACACGTTCTGGCAGCAGGTTGCCTGAGACGTGCTTTAAAGGTGGTAATTATTCTATTGGGTTAAGGGTTTCTTTCTTCACAACAAGACGGGAAGTGAGGGGCTAATGGCTTGTGTGGCAACACTCACTGGCTTGCATCTCCTGAAATGATTCTCGAGTCATTTTCAGGGGCGTGATACAGTATTTTCAGCTAATTAATGTCGTTTTGTGCATCGTTTCCCAGGATTAACAAGTTCCCGCATGTGTGCTACAGATATCTCAGTCTCAGATCAGAACAGGAAAAGGTATAATACAATAAAAATAACACTATTTTAATCAGCATTTTTTTTAATGACCCAAACTTACCTAATTGAAGCAGAACTGCAATTGGTTATGTAGCCACATCCCCATCAGTAGCTGGCTGGAGAGGGAATTTCTCAGTCGCAACACAATCTCTTGACTCTTGCCCTAGACATATGGCCGTTATGTTTTACTACAATGCAAGCTGAGCCAATGATCTGTCTGGATCCAATAGACCACAGTAGGATTTTTGCTGGTCTCTTAAGGTATCCCATAAACTGTGAACTCGACAAGATTCTTAGACATTTGTGTCAGTTTAATATTGTGTCAGTTGAAAAATAAGTTTTTACTTTATATCCAAGACTGAGGTTAACTAACTATACTATAGCAGACTGCATTGAACAGCGTTAAGAACATTCCACTGTTTTGAGGAAATTGGCTGCTCATACTGTACATCATTCACATTGGTGAGATGCTTTGGTTGTCAAATTTGACTTCACTGATATTTTACCAGACAGTTGTAATCCCCAAATCACTGCTTGTGTGAAGTGCTGAAGTGGAGAGCTCAGACCGTGTTGGATAATCCCGCAAACGGACACCGAATGATGGAATGTGAGAAATGCCAGTCTGACTTTCTCAACCACCTTCTGACCTACTGAAAAGCTTTGTAAAGAGGAGTGTGCGCATCTGCGTGCATTTTGTGTATTACACTGACCTGGGAAAGGTGCCAAGGACTTCAGTGAAAGCACCTGGAGAGGCTTGTGGTTGTGGTCTGCCAGGCAGAGCTTTTGCTGGGCCGGTCCTGTCTCAAATCCCTCTCTCATGCGCTCACTTTCTCTCTCTCTCTGCTTCTTTTCTCCTGTCTCACATCACATATCCTGTCTTTCTCTCTTCTCTCTATGCTAACATCACATCTTGCCCCAGGCAGGGAGTGTAGAGGAATGTAAGTAATGTATTTTCTAATTTCTCATTTTGTTTTAATCTGTTCTAATCTTTTGCTGGCAGAATCTGTTCCATCCCGTTTTTGGTCATCCCTGGCTGGCTGAACAACAGAATATATTTGTCATTTTGTTTGTACACTGCTAGCCTAGCTTAACATCCATGGATCACAGCTGGTTGGTTGACCGGTCAGTGAATAGCAGACTGTGGTTGAGGGATGCTTAATGCGTGACCATAAAATAGATGTTTCCGTTCATTTGTCTTTGAGGCAGTGTTTCTCTAGAGAGAGAGGCTTTATGTGGTTGTGTAATTGACAGCGGTGTAAACCTGTGAGCATTTTTTGCATAAAGGAGACCTATATGAAACTGACCTTCCTCCCTATTTGTAGTTTGTGTGGGCACTGCAGACTAAGCAACCCTCAATCTCTAATGTTTGTGTATAGGACAGGGAACAGACCTTTCCGGCTCAGGCTGTAAGACCCGCCTTCCCATTGGTTACTGTTGCTAATGTCCCACAAACTTTTGTACCTTGTGGGGACATTCTATGATATTCTCTCTTGTAATTCCTAATAATGGCACACCTCGTCAAACAGCGTTCTACAGACGCATCAACTTCTTCCAGTCAAGGATATGATGCACCGTATTCACAACATGAGATCTAACACGGTCTGACTGTAATGCATATTCTGGCCATTACAGAAAGCATTAAACAGCTACGTAGCCAGTAACGTAACTAGGGGAATGCATATTTTTCTCTATCTTACTGTACCTTCAGCGTTGTTTGTTGATGTTGATCTCGTAGGAATTGTACATTCCAAAGCGCATCTGCTGGTAATGACAAATGTATAAGCATTTATTTAACATAGTGCCCTGTGAAAAAGGATGCTAAACATTAATCTGCCTCATGGCGATTTATGTTAAACAGTACAGTAATCTTCTGCTGTATGACTTGTGAGAATAACAACCATGAATTAACTTGTTCCGTACTGTAGCACAGGGGCACAGAAGGCGGGGGGGACTGGAGGGATACATTCCCCCAGTTTCATAGGGAACTCAATTGTCCCCCCCCCCCCACTTCCCCACAGTGGAAGGTTTACACCGCTGTCAATTACACAACCACACAAAGCCTCTCTCTCTAGAGAAAGACTGCCTCAAAGACAAATGGACAGAAACATCTCTATTGTGGTAAATTAGGAATACACTGTACATGTTACTGTATTGTTATGCAAGACTAGTGTGAATGAAAAGGGCCTGTTTTGTTTTTACCCGGTGAGATTTGGATTAATTTGTTAGTACTGACTAATTCTGCTAACGGTTGTCTTTGTTTATGGGGCATCACGCGTTGCTAAGGAAAATCAGGTAATCTGACCTGTAACCGGTAGGCCTGTCACGATAATTATGTTGACTTATCATGCGATATATGGACTTAACTTCGATAATTTGTTTTTAGACCGTGATAATAGTGTACACGCGTGTTGCTGACATAAGACAGTAAAGCCATGTTGCGCTGCTCTTGTGCTCGTCTGACTGATCGCAGCGCTACACACACACACAAACACAAAAGTTTGCCAATTCTGAAAGCACCTCTATAATTCTGCTACTGTACCGGTTCAAGTTTCTACCGCTCTACATAAGAAAACATGGAAATCTATCACTGCAAACCTGATGTGATTATAGTAAATTGACATTTTACAGTGTTCATAATGTTAACAATGTTGGGTTCGCTTTACAAGGCACGCTAATAACCCACATACTGTGACAATCTCCCAAACATTTGAACTGCGTCACTTTCATTCTAAAATACCATGAAGTTTCTGCTCCTTATCAGAACGTAATTCACAGCCAGCCTATGAGCCTATACTGTGACAGTTGTCATGCATGCTATAAGACAAGTGTGTTGGATGCTTGTTTTGATGGCGCAATGTTTTGTAGAAACAATAGTAGGTTACTAAGTGCCGTGTTTTAGTTATTCAATCTTTTTCTTGTCTGCCCTTAAATTGACAATATCGTTTATCGTGATTATTTCTGGGACAATATATCAACCAAACGGTTATCGTGACCGGCCTAGTAACAAGTTGCAAACTTGACAGAATATTGTGAGTGCAGTCAGGAGTTGTTATTTTTGCAGGAAACACAGCCTGGCTGGCTTCATGGAAAGGAAATTAAGATTTTGTGCGTGTGTGTGTGTTAGGCGCTATCATCGGGGACAACAGGATACTACTTTTGTTTACTTTCTCCCTATTATTATGCGTCACAATTCAAGTCACGATTTGCATTGTCATGCATGGCAATTATGGGTGAATAGAATTTCACTCTGCTCTAATGAACAGCATTCTTTACACTCTGGGTTTTAAAGTGTTATCGCTTTATTATACTCACCTTTCATCTCGGTTATTCATTATTATGGTCATTTTTTTTAATAGGCTAGTTTATGATTCTAGTTGCTTTGAAAGGTTTGGGCTGAAAATGTAACACTGCTAGGAACCACTTTTGTCCCTTTTCATTGAATCGGGCAATGTTATGTAGAGGTCTTCATAACTAGTCATCAGGTTATGCACTCATAGTTCACATTGGCAGGCTGTTTATCTGCGGAGATTGGCTATTTATTTTTATTTTTCCATAATTTTATTGAAATGCATAGTTTTATGTGCCATTGAGTCATTTTGTGAGAGAGGCTCTGTTATAAAATCCTTCTCAAAAGGAATGTAAACCAAAGTATTTTAAAAGGAAAAAATAATATCCTTAAAGGGAAAAATGTACACTCAAGACAAATTGCTGTTGTTCTTTGAATTACTAATTTATATATTTTACAGTAGGAGTAAGAGTTCATAGGCTTTGAATGTCACATTTAAAGGTACCCTCTTCCTCACCAGAACTATGCTTTTTAAACAAAAACAGCTAGATGTTTTTGTAATGATGATTTCAACCACATGGGTAATTTTGTGTGTTGTGTGTTTTGAGTGTAGCCTAGCTTTTATCTTTAGTAGGCTAATTGATGTCATGTCAGTACTGCAATAGGCCTTAAAGTCATACAGGTCTCATCAAAGCGCTGTACATTTGATCAGTTCCTTCCACAAGGCTGATGATTATGAGTGATCAGGGTGAGTGGGACCCAGGTAGCCTAATTAAATCACTATAGAAACTAATGGCACCCTCCTGGCTAGTCAGATAATGTAGGTGGTCTCAGCTAGAGAGCAACCTTAATGGATTAACTTTCATTTAAGCTTAATTAACTGCTCAGTTATATTATAGCAATGCTACTGCCTGTGTGCATGTATGCCCAGGAAATGTGCCCTGCTCTTCTGAATCGTTTTATTCAATAACTTCTGTGTGTTTTGACCTTTGTTGATATTAGATGCTGCTTCTGCAATAATATAGCCTACCCAGCAAGTATAGGGGTTATGCTGCATTTACATGGAACATGGTAGACGGCAAACACTTTCTGGATGCCAGAGCAAAAGAGTCAGAAAGCAGGACGGCAAAAACAAAACACAAATGACGATATGTTGCCATGGTGATGTCTCATTGTTTACAAAGAATGTGTTTATTTTAGGGTTGAACGATTTTGTAAAAATATCTAATTGCGATTTTTCTGACATATTGCGATTTAATTTGCAATATTATTTTAAGTCAAGATTTAAGTTCAATATATATGTAACATTTTAAACATGTTATGGAGCATTACCACATGAGTAGGCATCAAAATATGAACTGCTCTATATTAGTGCTGTACCAAACGATAATTTTTTCGATTAATCGGATAACTACATTATTGATAATATAGAAATCCATTCGATGCCATAGGGTTCTCCCTCAGAATCTGTGTCACCCACATTGGTAACACATAGTGTTGTGCGGCCTGCACCACTTTGTGTTCCTTATTAC
>JAODUE010015914.1:0-50125 GCA_027564755.1 Amblyopsis hoosieri
CAATTGAGCTAAATTAGACTGTGATGCACAGGGGTTTAAGTTGTTGATGTTATGTTTTGTATTAAAAAATGAAAAAATAAATAAATAAATAAATAAATAAAAAAGATGAAAGTCACGAACAAGATGAATGGAGCACCCTCAAATATTTTGATAATGACTATATATAATAAAAAAAAAAATTTTAAAAATTAAATATTTCCATTCCAATGTATTAAAATGGTATTTGGTATTTGTATCACCGAACACACTGATACTAGAGTGATGTGCACATCAATAACTACATTAGATTAATATAGGTTATTGTTCAGAAACCGTAAACGGATCAGAAATAGACTGCTTAAATAATGTGTTGATTTACTTAACCTAAACATTGCTCATTGAGAAAGACGCACTCATATGACACTCACGTGTCATTCCGAAATTGTATCCCCTACCGGAAACGGATTGCCGTTTTTGGTACCGCGAGGAATAATGTTTGGGTCAGAACGGCCGGAAAGATAAGATCGGGAGACAGAGCAACGATTGCAAACCACAGTTGTAAATATTTTCCATTGCCTAGTTGCCATGCTTAACAGCTAAATGCATCAGAATTAAAACATAAAATAGACTATTTCCATTGCTGTGCGATGGTCCGAAACTTCCTGTCCAGATGTCACTTCACGTCTGTGCACTTCTCTTTAGAGGCTGGTAGATTTTAATAATAGATAGGCCTATGCATTGCCTTTGGCATTCTTAACGTAATTGTGGAAGCAGAATTATAACAGAAAATATACATGGTTGTAAACCTGCCGTTCTAAAATTGCCTTGTCATGTCACGTCTCTGACGTGCACTTCTCTAGAGTAGGCTAGAGGTTTATTAAAATAATGCAATAATTGTCCTACTAATATCCAGTCTGATTCGAATATAAAGACAAGAGAAAGTATTGTTAGTCTACTAAATAACTTTTTATTTACAAATGGTGAACAGCAAGAACGATGTATGATTCTCATTTAGATAAGCTATCTAAGCATACACTCCAAACTACGCTTTTCTTCAGCGGGCGAACCGATAGAATAGGCATGTGCTGGCTCTTGCTCTGTGAAAGAAACACCAAACATCCAGTGTTCCTTGAGAAGTAATAAACGGAGTTGTAGAACACACATTCTCAAAACGATAGAAAAGACGGGAGTTCACATAACTTCCTACACATTTTTGTATACAGTGCCACCTTTCATTTTGGGGAATATCGCAACGACACAAATTCCAGGTCGCGTGGAGTATGTAGTGCTCGAGGCCGGCGCGTCCCTATGCCTTCATTGCAGAAATAATTACACAATGTGGTTCGGAGTCAATGTGCATTATTTGAAAGCTACTGGTGTAGTACTAGCCTACCTGCTAACACCCGCTGCCAAATCCAGTCGGCATTCTCCTGTTCAAATCAGCATCAAAATAATCCAACTGTCTTTATATAGTCCAATCCTCTTTCCAAAAGAAAATATAAACCACATATCCAAACGAAAAAATCCAATCCAACAAGCTGTAGGCTAGTTTAACTTGACAAGAACAGCAAATCATGGCTTCTGCAGGTGGCATGCCAATAAGTGATCTAAAAGGCGGTTTGTTAAAAACTGATTTCTGCCCACGAGGGCACACACAGCCCTATATTATAACCAATCTAATCCTTTTTACCAGTATACATCTATTTAAAGTGAAAACACAACTCATAAAATGCACGTCTACATTTTACAATCAATGTTAGGCTGAGGATACCTTTTTGGCACAACACCGCGGTATGGAGTTTACAGTAGAACACGCAATGGGTGTAGTTACTGCGCCTTCTGCTGACACACCCCCTACGATTGAGAACAGATAATGATGGTAATATTTTCCTGTTTTTGAAACTGGAAATGTACGTCTGCTTTACACAATCTTTAACTACCACGTGACTCCAACCATCCACACAGCTGCATGGAAGCAAATGGAGAACTCAAACAAGAGCAAAATAATTGTTCATTAATCGTAATCGAGGTACAATGTTCACTTAAAGCTCCACTACCTAATATTTTCACATTCTACAATTTTTAAACACATATTGTATATGAAAAGGCTTACTTAAATGTAATCCTCAGACCTCAACACCTTTCATGACCACCTCTCAATATTGTTGATATAGCCATTTCCACAGTTGTTGTGGTTGCTGAGTACAGACCGAATTTGGAAGTTCCACCTACTTTGACAGACGTGGATCAGAGCCAATGAGCACTGAGTCTGCAGCGTATTCAGCACAGCAGATCTGACAGAACACTGAATAATGGCGGTCGCCGATGCGAAGCACCTAGCATTTCTTCATGAAGTAGAACTTCGTAAAAAAAAAGTATTCCTCATGTTTTGGCAAGAATATGGGGACAATGAAAACAATGTGTCAATATGTAAAAAGATTTCCACAGGTGGAGAGCTCTAAAAGATGAAAAAGGAATACTCTTATGTTAGCCTAATTCTCCATACTGTGAGTAGCCTATTCTATTATGTTTTTGAAGCATCGAAAATAGCCTACTATTTCAAACTATGTAGAGAGATAAAAAAGTTATTCATATGATTAATTTAATATTTACACTTTATATAAAATTATGCAGACATAGTAGCCTAGCCTATGGACTTTGTATAGTAAATGTCCTAAAGTTATTTATTACTAAAAGGCAATATGCAAATATCCTATTGGTGATAGCATGGGGAGGGATTGGCGTGATTGTTTACAAACATGTGCTGCCATCTAATGGCCAAACAAGGGATATAAAATAGTGTAGCTTTAATCGTGATTTTGATAATAGGTAATATCGTCCAGCCCTATAGGCCACTTACGTTGCCTTACATCTTCAGTTTCTGCTGGTTGTGCCATGCGTAAATATGTTGCGTGGTTTGTTTATTTGACAGTAGGTCTGCCGGTGTTTGTGTAATGAAAGTCGTTGCCTCTTATTATTAGGCCTATGTGCAGGATTAACTAAATGTGTCATTAAAAATACTATGTTGTGCTTTTTTATTCTTGTGTGTGTGTGTGTGTGTGTGTGTGTGTGTGTGTGTGTGTGTGTGTGTGTGTGTGTGGCCTAAAAAGTTTGGGTACCACTGCCCTAATGCAAATGTCCATTATTTACCCACTGCTGCCTCAATATCCAAATTAAACAATGCCCTTGTTTACAGGAAAAAGTTCTTGTTAAAGAGGGTTCCCCCTCCCTAACAAGCAGCATCAGTTGAAAAACAAAACTGACCTTATGAAGGATAAGTGGACACTCCAGGCCACACTTGCAGGTGCCGTCTGTTAACAGGTAACTCTTAGCTTGTTCCAGACAAGTTAGCACAGATCCACTGGGGCTGTGTGGATGAAATGATAAAAATATGATTGCTGAGTTAGAGCCACCACAGTTAGCATCATAGGCTATGATGCACAGATTTGTATCTGCTACCTACATTGTCCCTATCAGTAATACTGAATACAACAACCTTCATACAATAAGAAAATGAAATGTGTAATGCACACAATAGTAGTAGTAGTAAACAAATGAACGTGGCTAGCGCTAGCCCGGTGCTCCTTGCTCACATCCATGGTACATGCTTAAGCTGGCAAGCCCACTCCTGCCTGTTGAGTGGCTTGAGCTATAGACTGAGACAGTTATTCAAAGTTCTGTGGGTGTGCATGCATAAATGCATGCCACAGGCATTTGTTCATGCTAGACTAACAGATAAATTAACATTTTGTTGAAAATACAAGTGTTTGGAACCTAATATCAGGGATTTTAGATTATACAACATTATACAAGTATTATGAAAGTCTTTAACACACAATGTATAGTCTATATCTTGAACAATGGAAGATACTTTGTTTGATTTTCCAATAGGCTTTAGGTTATTCACAATTATTATTTTCTATGTTGAATTGTTTGTTATACTGACGGATCTACAATGACGACTCACAAAGAATCAAACATAATCTCTAGTTATGAATTGTTATAAAAATAATTAAAAAAAGAAACGAAAATAAGGACATTTTCAATGAACAGTTGGAAATATGGAATTGGCTAAGGAAATGATGGTCGGTCTAGTCATGTGGAGAGGGAATAAACTCTGTTCACTTGTGTTCTGCTTGACAGGCTTTGGTACTGAATCACTTTTTACACCAGGACCCCTTTTCCTTCTCAGTCAGCCAGAACAAAAGTACTGGAAATGTTTTTTTAAGAGCATGGAATAAAAGGTCACCATGATTATTCTTACAAGACAGCTCTACCATCCTGCCCTACTACTAAAAGGCCAATTAAAAGGTTAAAAAATGAGACAGCGAAGTGTACAGGATGGTTTTTGATAGTAATTTAAGTGTTGAAAGGAATGAAAACACAGAAAACAGTCCAAATGCATGTGTGTGTGTGCGCGTGCATAAGTGTGGACTTACCTAATGTAGACAACAGAATTCTGATGGATCTTTCTTTGCCAACCTATTGGGACCTCAGCTGGAGGTAGATCCGCACAATGGCCACCATATTTAATTGTTCTCTCCATTGTCCTTAAGGTCCACACACTTACACTTTTACCAGATATCACAAGTCTTCTAGACTAGTGCGCAAACTGCACTTCATCCTGGATCAGAGAACAGACCAACCAACAGGAAGTGGATGGTCTGCAGGAAAATTGCTTTTCACACTCAAAAATACCATAAAATCCATTGGTAGCGTGAGGGATGCACCTATTAATTTCTCATAAATGGATTACACCTCAGCTTATCCTCTGGGGAACTGCAGCAACATCCCACTGTAGGAGCTTCAGCATTCTGTAAGATCCTATCTGTGAATCAAAAAAGGTAATCATTTACTGTAATGTGAGAACATGAATATTGAATATACCAGGAAAGCAGTTCTGTAAGTCACTTGTCCGACTAGAGAAGTCAACATTTAATAATGGAGTAGTTTTTGGTCAATCCAATTATCAAACGGTATGCAATAACATGTTTTATGTCAACTTGAATCACATACATAAAAAAAAATTATAAAATAAAAAAACAACATTGTTTTGTATTAATAAAAAACTAATAAAATAACACAAGACCCTTGATAGAACATGCTTGACTAATAGTACTGTATTGGGAGGCGTCAGTGAATAAGGTTCTACAACAATTGAAACTAGTTCTGCTGACTGGCCAGTTCATGCTCTGGTGATTGAAGAACTGCATTCAGCTATGTTTTGGTCAAACATGGTATAAAAGGTTTCTATATTCACTGTGTTGCTGTTGTCATTTCGTGCTTTATCTCTCACCCCTTCCCTGTCTACACAAGATCTACTAGCTCACATCCCTAAACTAAATAAGTGATTTATTTATTCATATAAGAGGACGACCTATGACAGACTATTTTCATTCAACCACCATACATGAAAAACGTATGTACAAATTTTCTATTTTATTAAATTGTCCAAAAAATGTATATGTATTTGTTATTTAAAGTTGGAATACAGTAGAATGCATATTAAAACTGGACTATAATGAATATTACTAAACTGGGTTAGGCCTATAGTAATAATTAACAGAAGAATACTGTACATATAACAGGAATAATAAACTTCAAATAAATATGTCTAGCGCAACAGTTTATTTATTTTAATACAAAGAATTTAAGAGCAGATCTCAAACTGATGCAGCCTGGTTAACTTGCCATTTTGTTTTAATAAAGCTGCTTGAGAAAATCATGTCATAATGATGTGATTGGCCAATAGGGTTGGAATGGCCATGGATGCCACAATACGATATGGAAATACAATAATGTAATTCTTTATATTGATTTTACACTGATGCACTGACACATATTATTCAATTTCTCATCCGTCAAAATATATTACATCCAATAAATTACAAAAATGTACTTATTAAAAACCCCACGGATCCAGCAAGTTTTTTGGTAATTAAGATGAATACCATGGCAAAATCTTCCATTAACATATTTTTTGGTTTAATGACCTTGAAACAATACTTTACTGTTGTAATAATCTGTTACTACAAATGTAATGAAGGAGAATATACAATAGCCACATTTTCTAAAAAGGGATATAATACAACTAGTTTTTATGGTGTTTGCAGCTACACAGACTTATAGGACATGTATACATAAAGTAAAGTGTGTGTCACTTGATTGTCAGCTTTATAATGACATTTAAGATAATCATTCAAAATGTGCTTTTATATTCCATGAGGCTGGTATTATTATTACTACTTGACTGAAGACTAATGGCAGCTCAGCAGTCTCAAATATTGGCTTCAGTCTGAATACAAGTTTAGATGGATCTTTATCTGAGATTTGTTTTGATTAGTTATCATATTATCAATTAAATTCTTACCCTACAATTATTTCAAGCACCTACCAGTGTTCCAGCTTCACCATTTATTGTGCTAAACTTAATAACATTTGAGCACAAATATAGTATTACTATCTTTCCACAAAATCGGCCACAAAGGAGCGAGTAAAGCTCTCCGGCCTTTTAACAGTCAGTTGAAAAATAAGCTGTCTTGGATGCAGTAAGTCTGTAGAAAAAAATCAACAGTGTCAAATATTTTTGCTAGAATTAGGTTTGAGAGGCAGGAGGAGGTTATCTCCATTTGTGACATTGCCAAGAAAATTATTTCCATGCTAGAGTAAATAAAGCAAATTTAAAAAAAATTTGGAGACAATTGTAAAGTTAGGTAAATAACAATACTGTAAATATGTAATAACATATAGGCTAAGCCTTAGTGGTCACACTATTCAATTCAATGAGACAAATTATTTTATTTGACATATGGAGGCATAGCATTAAGATGAGTCAGCAAAGGTAACCGTTCATTTTCTTGCCAAGAAAGAAAAGGTGAGGTAATATTGAAAGCCTTTTAACTAAATTAAAAGAACAAGTATCTAGCGTGACCAGCTGCATTCAGAATATCAAGACAAGCAGCCACCACCTATTTTCCTTTCAGCAGCAAAGCTCCGTTCTCTGCAAATCATAAATCTCTGCTGAGATTTCATTTGCTGTCAGAAGTTATGGTTGCTGACGCTAGGCTGTAGACAGCACTGCTACACATACACGAAAGGCAAAGATTTTTTGCACTATCATTCTTTGTATCGATCCTGACTTTGTAAAACGGCAGATGGACGGATGAACAAATCCTATTTTCTCATAAAAACCAAATCATTAATATTAGTAGGGTTTGAATAATTTCTCCAGAAGCGATTGATTACTGTATACGTTCGTATCAATATGACCCCAACGATCACAATTTTAGACCGATTGTGGATTTTAAACACCATTCCTAATAATATCAGCTATGGTCCAGGCATATACCAACCTTTCCTGGAGATCAAAAACGGTACCGTACCGTAGAATCAAAAAAGGACCATAATAGCAGCCAAACTGAATGGGTCTTTTAACGGGGCATTTTTTATAAATACGGTAAAAAAACAAATTATGAATACACGTAGGCTATACTATATCTACCCAATGTGCCTCTACTCGGAAAGAATAATGTGGCAATATGCAGGACTGATGCGTTTCGATTAATATTATAAATCTTGGCTAGTTTGGAGCTAACATTAGCAGGCTAGGCTAGGAAAACAGCCAGATGCAAGCTTTGAAACGAGTTCGTTTGGTAGGGTATCCTAGAAAATATTCTAACAATATTGTTATTATGCCGTAACTGGCTGCTACCTAACAAACATTTGGAAGTGGTGTAGGGAACATCTGGTCGCAAATCAAACGAACTGTAGCAGGATTAGCAAACATTCCCGTTAACATAAAATAACCTCTGCTGACAGGCTAGCTCGCAATGCTAAATTAACAAAAACAAAGTCTGTGTGAATCTCGTAAAATTCAACGACAATGTCGTAATATATTTACAACCGAATATAAAATGAATCAAATTCAAACTACACTGTGAAAATATACGGGAAGGAACATAAATAGCACTCACCAATACAAGACGATATACTGCTATATAGGGTGCCTCTTCTTTCCAACCTCTTTTTGCATAAGATGAAAAATCTAACGCCGCTTCCGGTGTTTGGTTTTCAAAATAAAATGACGTGTGTCACACATGTCTGTGTGCAACCACCCCACATATTATCCAAGATTGGATTAACTATTTCTTTTTAATAAGGATTTGAAACGTAAGCTTTTATTTAACAAATACTTAGGCTACAAGGACAGTTTGAAGTGACACTCTTCTGGGTACCATAGTGCAAAACAACCAACCACGACAAGGTAGTAGCCTACAATGTGCTGTTGCCTCTGCCTCTTTCTCTTGTGCTGTCCCTCGAGCTCAAGCAACACACTGCTGGGGTTCCATCAAACTCTTGCAGTCAATTGGTCTCCCCCGGCTGAACATCAGCACAGTAGTGCCTGGTGAAGCTAGTAAGCCCAAAGTGAAGCTGAGTTAATGAATTAGAAAATGTTATTTACTGAATCTGAAGTAGCTTGCCTGCCCCCATAGAGCCATGAACATTGTGTACAGAGTTTTCACCACTCAACCAGACTCCTGTGTCCTCCTCTGAAGTTTGCAGGTCCACACTGGTCTGCTGCAGTGCCTGTGCTACTGGTGGCTGCAGTTGGAGAGAGGTTAGGTCACTCATGACCGTACGCATGGGTGACAACATAGATGTCGTTTACAAAGCAAAGTTGGGACAGGGAGGGTGTTAGCATTTAGCCATGGAGGCTCTCACTATGGCATTGGACTTACATATAAACAGATGGAGGAATGTGAAAATTATATTTGCCAATTTGCAAATAGCCTAACATTATCTTTGCAGAATGAAACGACCAAGGACGTGTTGCATTGGGCTACCTGCATCCCTGATGTAACATGATAGTAGATCGACTAAAGGTGGAGTCAGTCATTCTGGAGAAAGATGGTTGATATTTAAAATCAAACCAAAGAGATAACAGCAGCAACAATTTATAAATGTGTACTAAAACATTGATACAAATGCCTAAACCAAAGAAAACCACCTCTCCCTTCAGTGCCATAGGGTGCTCCCTCATAAGCTCCGCCCCACACATTGGACACGCATTGCCAAGACTGGTGCGGTCTGCACCACTTTGTGTTGCCATTTACAGAGCTAGGGCTGTGTAGAAACACCAGATAATTTTTGAAGCGCACACACAGATAGGAAAGCTAGCAGACTGTGAGGAAATGTTCACTGAATTTGACAGTGTATTAGCTTACAATTGCTGACTCTCCCTTTGATGAAACATTTACTATTCACTAGTGAAGAAGCATTGTATTCAAATTCAGAAGTACTATACAAGGCAGTTTTATGGAAGCATGAGGATGAATAATATAAAGTAGTTTCACCATAATGCTCTAAAACCTTTATGCAAGTTGTCCTAAAATCACCCACCTCTGCCAAATGTATTCTAGTAATGTATTGAAGAGAACAGCATGAAAGACAGAGAAGGGCAGAGCAATTGAGAATCAATGTTATTTTTGTGCTTTTGTTTTGGATTTCAACCATTGAAACAGGAAATTATTTTTGCGTAAATTCTTTACAGAGACTATTTCAAGATGAAGAGATGGGTCACTGTTAGAAAATAAAACATGGGTCACGGGGATGTAGAAACATGGCGCCTGTGCTGGGCGTACGCAGAACCACAAAAAAAAATACTAAATTAATACTAAATATGGAATCAAGAAATTTAATTTGGTTCGTCTTCCCCCGAAATTCTGCAAACTGCCGCTAGAGTCAGATTTCTGGTTGACTTGGCCAGATGAAGGAATGCACCTGAACCTAATAGCTGTGAAATATTTAGGTAATGCAGTCCCTAAGAAAATGCAGTGCTATGAATCAATGCAAGCATGCCGTAATCAACATTCTTAAGGGGGTTTGTGCATAACAGGCAAATACATTTGACATCCTTGACAACAAAAAACAGACAACTGTTGTCAGTCAACCAATGACATGAAGTTGTTGGCCCTAAATCAAATGATAGCCTATAAAATAGCCATACATGATTTATTGTATCCTAGGCTATAGCGTAATTGAATATGCTAGTCATAGCCTAACAAGGAATTTCAAAGTTTGAACACGACAAATAAACGTAATTTAAATATGAAAATTGACTAGCGATCAGATTTTCCCCACGTATTAAGTGTGGTTTGCTGCCCCCTAGTGAGTAGAACACAGATTTTACTTTAGTATAAATTAATCCCTTGTACATTATGAATAATCTGCCTAAAACCATTGCTGCAGATGTAATAAAAATACATCGCACTAACATGTAAGCTTCTGTATTTACCATATATTAGTCTTACACCTCACATGCTGTGCTGCATATGCAAATAACAGTTAATGGAATAATAAACGAAATGCTACGAAAGTACAACATCTGAGAATAATATCCTTACCATGTATACTTTATCTAAGAACGTGTTGAAATCCCTAAAATATTGCAAAACGTCTGAAAGCCACTATTTAACTGTTTGGAATTTGAATGAATTATATTATGGAGCAGTGTGTGGACATCATTATAAAACCAATTTTTTAAACAAAATAATAGATCATATATTGGCAAACAGAATATGTAGAGCAGTCACTATACTTTATTTTAGGGGAAAGGGAATAGCATACATTTTCTTCTGTACAATATTCAACAATCACTCCCAATCAAGCCCTGAAACAGGTTTGTTAAATATTTGATATAAAGAAATGAGAAAAAAAAAAATGGCATGATTATTCCTCAAAGTGGGGTGGCCATTTCAGCCTGCCACCTGGACATCTTGACGTGTTTCTACTACCACCGAGTCACACAGGAACAACATTACAGCTAAACACCAGTATATTTTCAAGGAAAGGAAGGGAGGGGGGGGTTAAAGAAATAATTAGAGGTTAGAGATGTCCGTCTGTTGTCACATTTGCTTGTTGCCATCTGCTTGCTGCAGGGACAATGTCATGATAATGGTGAGCACCAGTAGGGAAGTCTGAGGTATCTCAAGAATCCATGAAGAAGAAGAAAAAAAATGAAATTAAAATATTTACCATTGAGAAACATCCACACTACACCCACAGAAAGTGTGCATCCCGGTTGATTCCGTTAGTGTTTGAGCCTGGGACATACATTAATAAAAACATGTGTAGTTCTTTTTTTCTTCTAAAATTCAATTGACATAAAATAAACCTTTTTTATTTTTTTTAAATAAGATTTTTTTTTTCTTTTAACCTTGAGACCATAAAAACTAAAACAAAAAACATGGTAAAATCACATATCTAAAAACATTCATATGTACATACTGTGCATTGTCATCCAGTCATTTGCTCAGAGAGGGGTTTGGCTTTCATTAAACGGGATAAACCATAGGCTATTCCGGGTAGGGAGGGAGGAAGGGGAATGGAAGAGACGGGAGTTCTCTCTCCAATCAATACAGAATTCCTTTTTAGAGGTGGTGGCGGGAGATAACAGCAGCAACAATTTATAAATGTGTACTAAAACATTGATACAAATGCCTAATTTGACATTCCACGCTTAGCATTAGCGATATGAATAAAGAAGTTAGTGATTTTAAAATGGCAACGATTGCAATTGTACTCTTCACTGCATCCTTTGGTGGCTATACATATAGTTATGAATCCAACAGTTCTGGAGACCACAGGTCTCCCTGCAGGTATATTAGAAACACAAAATGTAGGCTATTTCCCGAGATGTCATTGTGGCCATTTTCAACAAATACTCATGCTTATAGATTTCCACATTCACTATGAACACATGGAGCTGGTGCCCATTTGGACTTCAAAAGCTTTAACGCAAAACAAAGTCATTACATACACATTTGCTACAGTGAAGTGAAAGCTGGCAGGGCCCGTATTTCTCAAACCTTTGATTGCATACAATTGAAACTGAGTAAAAACATAGTGTGTTATCCCTGAATGTATCCCTGTTTGTGAAATAGGAAAACGGTTCAATAGATTGAGTGTAAAGGATCACAGAATTACAGTTACAAGGTTACCGACTGGCCCAATAGCATCCATATAAAAAGCAGTCTGTTGAATTAGGTGGTTAGATCCAACCTTCACATAACCAAAACACATGACCAGCTTTGTCAATACTTTGTTTTGGACAGCACATAGATAAAATGGAGAATAGCCTGGAGAGAATAAGTGAGTCAATGTCTGAGGGAAAACCGGACAAAAGAAAAAACATTGTGAATGCTGCAGTGACAAATCAGATCAGCTAAAAAGAAAATAAACATTGACACACCCCTTGAATAAAGGGTGTGGCGATGATAATGGCACAAGAGATGGGGCCATACTGATGTTTCCTGAGACACTTTGCATCCACAAGGAGAGATGACAGTGGATAGGCTGATTAAAAAGATGCTGTGTGCACCTGTGGTGTGGTGGTGGTTGATGGGAGGAGGGGTCCAATAACTGATATCACACTTTATATATGCACAAAAGGGGGAAAATATTGTTAATAAAGGCATGCGTTTTAAATATTGTGTGGACACCGCAAACCTAAAACAAGGTAAGTGCTCATCTTTTTACTACCGCTCTAATGTTCATATTCTCAGGGATTTATCTTTGCAAATAATTCTAATAAAATAAAAATCACAGTCATGTTAGAATAGCAGGGCCAACAAAGAAATCTACAGAAACTAGTAATAAGAAGGCAGAAACACTGGTTTGTTGAAGTGGCCATTTAAAAAGAGCCATTTCATTGTGTTGGCATAGTCCAATACTACGTCCCCCCACCTAACCTAATACCCAAACTGGTAATATGAATGTTCTGAACTTTTAGGCTTTCCATGGAACTTGTTGATTTATAGAATTGAGGTATACCTGGTTGAAAGAGGCTTAATGGACAACTGTAATGTTTGATTCCCTCCGTGTGAGAATAAAAAGATGGTTCTTTGGTTTAACAGAACCCTATGGGCTGGGTTATCTGCTAACGGTTAATCAACATCCTTAATTAAGTAGCCAAGCTTCTTGCTACTTCGATAGGAGCTTGTTCTTAGCTAGGTGCTGGTTTGTTGTGATGCTATTATTGCCTTGCAATAATAGCATCACAACAAAAACACTTAAGAACGAAACAATACAATAAAATCATGTTGGGATTAATTTAGCTTTCACAGAGAAATAAAATGTTGTACCTCTCCAGTACCTGGCTGTTAAAACCAGTCACACACTTAAGAACCACAGGTATATCACATGGACAAACAGGAAAGTATTTTGTAGTAGTTTCTAACAAAACGCTGAGAGGCATGTCTGGATAAATAACCATGATTACACTCTTGACTCTCGGTTGATATATGTGTGTATATACGTACATACATACATACATACACACATACAGTATATACAGCAGCAAAACGCAGACATTCAGAAGCTGTTTCTTATTGGCATAACATAGTCATTCATAGAAACCAAAAAAAAGCGGGTCTAAAAATCCAAGTTGCCCTTTTTATACTGAAATGAACGGAACTGTTTGTCGATTCTGTTCTGTTCGCCAAACTTTAAAAAACACCAGGAACCGGTTTGTCTTTCCTCTCGACTAAGAAAAAAAAAAGTAGGTACTAGCCTAAAGATCAACCGTGTTATGTCGTCCGATGCCAGGGAGATAGCACAACAGTCATCTCTGTTAGGAGGAGAGCTCAGACCAGTTAGACCTTATTTGTCCTCGGCCCTTCCCAATCTTCAGGACGCAGCCGTGGAGTCACATGTAGCGTCAACCACTGCCAAGAACGTTAAAGAACAGGTGCTTTGGGCCCATTCACCTCAACAGCACAGAACGGGTACGCTAAAAAGTCAAAGTCAAACCAAGTTGCAAGGGGCAACGGAGTCGCAGCTCTTTCGCTCACGGACTGAGTCTTCGCGTGCATCCCTGATTGGCTCCCGGCCTAGCACAGTCATAGGCTAGATTCTTTTGGGGGGTAGTCCACATTGGTCACCATGGTGACCACCATGACGATCTCCTCGGGCGCCGTGACGTTGGTTTGCCGGTGCATCTGCACCACGCGCTCCTCCACGCAGCCGGCCGAGAGGCGGGCCTCCGCCTCATGGTCCCAGCACTCCTCCATGGTCTCACATAGCATGGCCAGGCCCTAGCAAAGCACAACAGTTAGGTCTGACCTGCCTGCACACATTCAAGTCTGTACATGGGAAGACAATTGTAAACACTGTTTTTTTCATTCCAATACGTTGACATTCTTTAAATACCTTTGATTTTGATATGATGGACAAACTGTAAACGCATCACTGTGCAGAAAAGGGCTTGTGCCTGCACATATTTGCACCAATCAGAGTTGCTGGTTTGGGATTCAAAGCCCAAGAGGAGAGGCCCTCAGTTGCAGGGTTCTGTGCACTGTTTGGTCAAATGGGTCACTGTATTGGGGGCTTTAAGTCACTCTTTAAAAACAAGTCAGTATATCAGGAGATAATGAAGTCCCTCTCCCTTCAGTTTCACCAAAATACTGGTGCAAGAGGACATCCAGAGAGAGGGCAAGAGACCAGACACCATTAGCTATGATAAGCTATTGTTACAGACACAGAGATGGGGAAGTGGCTTAACTGGGGCTGAAAACAGATGCGATGGGAGACACCGATAGTACAGAAACAGTGGGGAGAGGGCTTCTCAATACCAATTTCAGACTGTCCACTATCTATGAGACTAGGGGGAATCTGGACAGAGACGTATCACTCCCCAATCGATAGCAGGCCGCTTTGGGGTTACAGTTACAATTTTGCAGGCAGGAGGTTGACACAACTGTCTAAACCAGGGCTATTCAACTCCGGGCCTTGAGGGCTGCACCCTGCATGTTTTAGATCTCTCCCTGCTCAAACACACCTGATTCAAATGAACAGGTCGTTATCAAGCTTCTAACAACCTTGAATCAGGTGTGTTGGAGCAGGGAAAACATGCAGGGTGAGGCCCTCCAGGACCGGAGTTGGATAGCCCCGGTAAACCCAAGACTGTTAATACAAACACAGAAGAGAAACTGAAGCCCATTTGACTTCACATGCTTTCAGAATTTTTTGCCTTTATGATTTCACTAATCGTGAATCACTGAAAATGTATGTTGTATTCATTTTTCAGCACCAGAGGTTCCCTCTTGGTTTATACCTGTGGTCTCCCGTCTCTATACAATTTGGTATTATTATTATTATTCGGTGATAATACACATTAACCATTGACCAGTGCAAGTAGATTTTTGACCAGTGCTAAGTGGCAAAGAATTTTACATCACTGACTGAACAAGTAGCCTGAATATAACCTCAATAATTAAAAAATATGAACGATAAAACTATTGCAGTGTGTGTTCGTTTAAACCAGCATTCAACTGTTGGCTCTTTCTCTGAACTATGATTAATGTTCAGTTTTCGTTGTATTTCGAGGATACAGACCTAATCGACTTCAGAATAAAAGCTCCGGAAATGTATACACATATTTCTAATAAAATAGTCCCAATTTTGATTACAGGTAGTACAGAACATACAACAGATTAAAATACAATACATATTTATAAAATGTTCAACTTCAATAACCTTCCATTACTAAACTATACTAAGGGTTATTTACAATAGTTAATATGATAGACACTACTCCCCCAACATAACCTAACCTACATCAATATTATGGTATATTATTTATTGGTACCTGCTCTTCTGAGAAATACAGTGTGATATTGCTCATTTAGTGTAGCTCAAATCCCAATTTCATTAATTGTGATTATAAGAAAGTGATTAATATTACTATATTACAGCTCCATCTTTAGTCAAGGGGACAAATGCCTTCAGGCATGATATTCTAAATTTAAGATATTTTTCAGATTAACCTCCTTCCTGTGTGCGAGGCAAACTGTCATTGTGTCAATCATCTCTACTTCACTAACACTGCACAGCAGAGCTGTAAAGTAGCATTTTCCCCTAAATAAAAACCTTTGATATCTCCATCACCCACCGCCATATTTAGTGACATGCTTTTCATTAAATGATGACAATGACTTGCCATTAACAGAATGCTGTGCTGCCTTCTCCACAACAGCTAATGGGTAGTGCCTAAATGTAGATTTAACACAGAAAAACTTGTCTTTTCACTGGGCAGATGTCCAGGTGTTTATCTTTGTTTTCAACGTAATATGCACATAAGAATTCATATTTTATGGAAGCCTAAAAAGAACATAAGTTGCAAAAAAAAATTGAAAGACAATTTATCTTGTTTAGATTTTAATAAACGGTGTCATTAAGTTGACAAAACCTTTCTAGCGCGCAGTGGTTGCCGCTGGGAGGTCGCCGGTAATAGGCCTACCTACAAGGAAGAAGGCAGCCAGCGTCGGGTATATTAATAAGACTTGTATAAAACCCATGTAACTTACTCTTTTCAGTGAGATGAACAATGTTATTCCAGTAGCAAATTGTGAATATAACAACATCCTAGAAAACTGAATAATTCAGATCACATTGTGTGTTTCGCATCGACATTCCCCCTCTGCATGCTCAACGTGTTTGCGTTTGTGTGCGGGCGTACGTGTGAGTGTATGTGTGCGGGTGCTTGACAACTTAATGCGCGTTCTAGTTTCAACAATAATGCGATGCCATATATCAGTCATTGATTGATATTTAACTTGTGACCGTAGTCAGTGCGTCGCATACATCCTGCATTTACACAAATGCATTGTATGATGGAGTATAACTGGCTATATTTAGACTGATTCAGCGCACATCAAGGTGCAGACTCAGACACTTGAATTATAGTCTGTGGCAGGGTTGCACCCCATTGTCAGTGAGGGTTTACAGAATTGCAGAACTATTATTAGGCTTATCTTATAAAAATAAAATAGAAATTTTACTTTACATGGTAACAGCCATTCGTGCTAATTGCTATAGTTCTCATTTTTGCATTAGGATATAGAGCAATTCAACTTTGGTCTCATTAGCTCATGTAGTAATGCTCTACCATCACATTTTAAGTCTATTACGCACTGAATATTGAATTTAAGCTGGACTGAAAATGAAAATAAAAATAAAAAATAAAAACGAAATAAATCGCAAATTAAATTGCAATCGCAATATTTGTCACAATAATCACAATTCGATATTTTCCCAAAATCGTTCAGCCATACTATATTTCCTGTTTTTATTTCAGCTTTTAACTTAAAGTACAACCTAAGGTTTTACTACAGTAAAAAAGCTTAACACTGCACTTTTCTTTTACAGTGCCAACTTATCTTGTCTGATGTTTATCTTTTATTTTATTTGGTACCAATTGTGACTCACCGAGTGTTTCTGCCAGCACTCCCTGAGTCCGGGTCGGAGTTTCTTGTGGACCACGACCTCCTGCATGTCCTCAAGGGAGGGATGCTGGCCCACTTCCTCCTCAAACGGAAGCATGTATTCATCTACTGGGCCTGGGCAGACATGAGCAGAGCTGTCAATAAACCTTACACATGCACAGCATGACACCAGCACACTACAGCATCTTAGACGTAATGAGATGTAGCTTTGTAGTGCATTAGGGTTTTATATTGTCTTATTTGTATAGTTTTGTTCAGTAAGGGAATATTAAAGCAATGACACACGAGGGGGAGTGCTGTTGATCGGCCAATATTGGCACAGTTATTTCAGCAGTGGATAATGCCTAACTGATTGACCAACAACAGCATGACTTTGCAATAATTATTTTAGAATACTAGGCTATGTATTTGTGTAATTATAGATGTTGTAGTTTATTTGGCACTACAAACTAAATTCCTTCTTATTTTCATAACAAAACTGTGTTGCCCAACAACATGGAATGCTTGACTACAGGCTAGCTAGCTATTTTATTTAATAGCCTACACATGTATAGTGCACATTTCCATTCATTGTACAGTGAAATATGAATGTTCACATCACTTGTGCATTATTTGTGAAAAAAATATTAAATAAATGTATAATTCCAACTGTATTCAACACCGCAATGCAAGAGCTAAAATAAATTATCCACATAATGAATGTGCCTGCAGACTAATATTGCCCTCTAGGTGGCTAATAATAATTAAAATAATAAACCCACCTGACAGTAAATTATACATTTATGCTGTATTATATGAAAAAAAGAAGATATCATTCATTGTGTAATCCATGGCCCCAGTAAAGCAAACCGTTAATTGCAGCAAAGCATCTCAATGGCATTATCAGAACTCATGGAATGCCTTTCGTCAAAACATACCCACTTAGTGGTAGGGTTTGGTATCGTTTAAATTTAATCGATTCTGGTTCTAATTCCGATTCTGCTTATCGAATCTCGGTTCCGATTCCAATATTTTTGGGAGAAGAAATACAACACATTTCAAGAGGGAAATTTTTTACATTTGATTAGGCTATAATCAGTCAAATGTCAATGTTGATGACACTGACAGGATTCAGGAAGGTTTCTTTTTTCCCATTTATAATTCGTTTTATATTTTTTGTCTTATAAGCACTAAACAAGACAAGGACTAAACTTCCCCAAGGAGGCAGGTAGCAATTGGCACTGTGTGGAAGCAATGACCATGTAGAATAGCATTTTTATATGTGGATAGATGTTATTAATGCATTTAATTAGAATTACATGCTGTACATTTACATCATAAAACTATATAAGAACAGTTTACAAAGGTGATTAAATTAACAAATCACATGTTTAACATGAGGTTTGAACTCAAGAAAACTATAAATTACATTTAGGCTATAGGTGCACCAAAGCTGGTATTGTATGTAAATATGTTAAAGTAGGCTATTAATCTTGATTAATCACCTTCTCTTTTCCAATTTAGAATTTACTCCAAACTGTAGAATTCTCATCTTCATTTCGTGAATGTCTTTCTTCTGATAAACTCAGTTTATGATCATGTAATGACCTGGGCAATTGTACATGCATTGCCTTTAGTTTTTAAGTTTCACTAAGGCTAACAAAACGTCAAAACAAAATATGATCTATTTTTAGACCAGCAGCATTGTAAAAAAAAAAAACATGCATGGCTTTAGCTCTAGCTTTTGCTCTAGCTGGTTATTATGCCTGTGTTCTACACGGCACATTCGGCAAACACTACCGATAGAGCAGAGGATTTGTGTGATTTTGTTATGGTTTGTTGTGCACGTTTTCGTCAAATATACAGAAGTTGATCTTATGAATGTGGGTTAGGAATGGATGTGGGAGCGGGTTCCAGCTTGGAATCGGTTCTCGATACCCAACCCTACTTGACACTTGTGTTTGACAGGGACTTGAACTTTCCCCAATCACTTAAAATAAAAAAGGTCAAAGAGGTCAACTGGAAGAATGGTCCAATATAATGACCTAGGGCAAAGACTGTACAATTACTGTTCTGTAAAACCAGACAGCTAAAATCCATACAAGTCTGTCCCAACCATATATGGTTCTATCAAAAAGGTCAACATAACACAATAGGTACACACACCAAACGCTGTGAAATGATCTTGGAAGGATGGCGTGTTAAATGACCGCTCAACAGTGAACACTAGCACCGCGTTTACAGTGTTAATGTATTGTTGTAGGGCTCTTACCATCGGCTGCCTTGCAGCGCGATGCCAGCTCCCACAGCACCAGGCCCAAGGCGTACATGTCTATCCTGAGGAAAGAATCACGCTGGAAATTGATGGCCCCCTCCAGAACCTCAGGGGCCATATACCTTCTGGTTCCAACCTGGAGCAAAAAGAAACAACAGAAGAATGAGTTAGTGGTATTGATTGTCTTCATTAACTGAAGAATTGTTTATGACATACAATGAAGTGTGAAACTCAAAGTCCATAGAGTTTTACAGTTTATCTTTTGTCCATCTCTGATAAGAGCATTGTTAAAGTATATGGGTGTATGGGGCATAAAAACAAGTCTGTTTGCTTTCGGTTATGCCTCTAGTTTAAATAAATATCATCACTTGCATATTTGTGTCACCTAAACAAAAAGGTGGCTTTATGTTATTGGCGGGAAATGAAGTACACCACACTACAGAATGGACGCATGCATGTGTTTGAGTTAAGCTGCAGCGCCATGAGGCTAGCTCACCTGTCCGTGGGTGTCACCGGCAGATTTGCCCGCCTCAAACCTCAGGGCCAGACCCAAGTCGGCAATACAAGCAGTGAGGTTGGCCTTCAGCAGAATATTTTTACTTTTTATATCCCTGTGAGGAACGACAAGTCAGCCCTCTTGAGAAATGTGTCATACTGCAGTACACCGTTCAGTACAGGAGGTGGAGTGATGAGCAGCAGGATGTCTGGGTGAGTCATGGCGTTTACCTGTGTGCGATGGCAGGCTTGTGGCCATCCTTCAGGCCAGGGATGTCCTCGTGGAGGTAGGCCAGCCCGCGAGCCATTGTCTGGGCTATGTGACAAAGCTCGTTCCATGACACTACATTGGCCTTCAGGTAGTCAGTCAGAGACCCCTGAGGAAGAGAAGGGAAGGAGAGACAGAGAGGGGTTATTCATTAATGTTATTGTTACTATATGTTAATCTTTGATTTAATACAATAAAATAAATGTTCCTCTTTTATTGTTATCCATATTATTATTATTATTATTATTATTATAGATGTTACTGTACCGTTAACTTTGTGTATACAATATTAATGACATGTTTATGTCACTTAGTCAGCTTGACAATCACATTTTGCAGCAGTACAATTTATGCGAGATGAACGCACCGATGTTGACAACGTTTTACTTTGGGAAAATAATTTTAAGTTGGAAAAAGTAATACATTGCAAAATATCGCAGAAAATCACAATATGATTAAAATCGCAATGTATCGTGATAATTTCGTATCGTGGGGTCTCTGGTGATTCCCACCCCTACTGTTTATAATATTGTTCTTCTTAATGAAGATCTACCTGCCCTCTAGCTTTGGCAACACTGTTGTAATAACTGTCATGCTAATAAAGCTAACACACACAAACACACAGAGAGACAGAGGCAGAGACAGAGAGATAGAGAGAGTGTGTAAAGCAGACTATGAAAATCAATATTGTTCATATACTGAACATTCAGGATATTGTCAAATTCAAAGAATCTGGTTGGGGCATAATGCATGCTGACAGGGGCCTGAACTGCAAATTATGCCAGTTTCCTCTACAACCAATATTGATTATGAAAACAAATGACACAATGTGTCAAATATTACTAATTACAATATAGTGATTACACAATCTATCTATGTATATTGCATACTTTTTAGGTGTCTCAGTGATAGAGTGAGCCAGCACTACAAAATAGTGTTTCAACATGCCACTAGCCTGGTAAAAGCATCCTGATTTAGCGCACTCTGCCTCTATGATTTGCCTCACTTTGCATATCAGTTGGGAACTCCCAACTGAAAAACTGGTTGCTTTTGACACACAGCCAAAGCCGTTTGCCACTTCACTGCCATTTCAATAATTACATCTTTCTAGGGTATAAGACTATTTATTTACTGTATCTTCAATGCCTGTAATGCTATTGGGCATTGTTTGCAATATAACAGACTGTGAACATAAGAAATAAAGGAGAGCTCTCCAAAAGTATTTTGTTACTTTGAAAATTATAGGTATTATTGAGCTGCCACCAGGGGGCAGAATAGCTCAACACAGAGCAAGTATTTATAGAACTTCGCTTTAAGACCCATACAACAGCTGCAACTATCTGCTCCTGTGTTCCTCTTTCCATATTCGTCATATATTACTCAAACCATAGCATCAAAAAATAACATAAAAACACATCCCTCACACATCTATATTGCTCATACTGAAACTGGATTGTTTTCAAACTTGCAGAATATCATCCAGATGTGAACACTAACAACATCACAACAACAAATCACATAATTAGTTTGCTTGGTGACTGTAATGCTCAACGTGGCCTGCAGGTGGAGCATTACCTTCTCGTGGTAGGCAGTGATGAGCCACAGCTCAATGTCCATGTTGGTGCCTCTCTTCTCAGCACCGAGGAAGTGGAGCAGGTTCTCGTGTCGCATTCCACTCAGATTGTAGATCTCATACTCGTTCTGCCACGACTGCTTGTCCTGGAGACGCCAAGACACATGTGATACATGTAATTTACAGGACAGACCTTCAGCAGCAGCAGGACAGCTGCCGACATATCAAGACAGCATTATGTGACTCGGACATACTCACACACATACTCAATCCAGAGGTCGGGTTAACTGGAAATTCATTGACTGAATATTTTTAACAATGACGGAAAAATCTGAAGGCCGTCCGTCAATTTGACAGATTACACTGAGGGAAATCTACCAGTCCTGAAGCAGGACGCCGATTTCATAGTCTTTGATTGCATGTCAAATCAAACTACGCTGCGATCATCACATCAACATCAGCGAGTGTTTATAATAGGTGTGCTCGCTTTTAAAGCAGGGCATTCCAATACGAATCCTGTTCTCAAACTCAAAAAGGAGCGGACACCGCCCCTCGCCAAGGTGCAGTGATGTGAGTCAAGTGACCGGCGACTAGCCGGTTGTAAACAAAGGCACACATGAGCGTTTTCTCGCTTATGGATGAATCTTTGACTTGCTGAAAGGTTATATTTGTAGCCTACTACGGCTGGTTTCATTTCTAGGGGTGCACACGTGCACTTATCAGTGTAAATATTATACAGTGTATATAATAGTGTATATAATACTATTTCGGCCGTTGTGCCGAAACAGGCACTGGAAGTTTATAGTGCAACAGGAGTTTGTTTTGAGAACTCGTTTGAAAAACTGGATATTCGAGAAACGTGGAACAATACAAAGCACGGCCGAGGCATCTGTTCTCCCTGAAATGTCCCGTTTTCCATGCGTTTTGTTAGCTAGCGTGTTCGTGTATCATGCATTTGGTTAAATTGACATCAGACTACGCATCTGCCCCACAAATCTTCTGATCATCTAAACACATTTCAGTTTAGCCTGTGCAGATTACAGTAGCAAATTTTTTAAACGTTCCAATATTTGAGCGTCATCTTTTTCTTAAATCCTTTTCTTAAACCGAAAGCAAGTGTGGCATTATATTAGTAGTTGACAAGGGATACACGAAGAGAGGTAGTTTAAACTGCCCGAACATGGTAACATTTTTAATTTATCACCAAATTGCTACTTTTTACCAGCAAAGCGCATCATCAATAGCAAGACAGCAACATGACAAATGTCGCTGTGGATGGTTGTGAATTATAACAACTGATGTGTCTCACTGCCCCTACAATATGACTGAAAAGGCTAAGCTACATATTATTTTAAATCAAGCTGATTCTGTCCTGCTAAACCAATGCTGTTTTGTTAAAGTGTAAAATGATCTCAATCTCCTTTGAGTCGTGCACACTTTGGAGCGAACGGTCATGTCAGCATGCGTCCGGTGGTCAATCGAGGTCACTACGGGATTAGTGGATGGTGATTGGCCTTAGCTAAAGGGTTAGTCAGTTAGCCTTGGGGGATTAAGGCTTTGAGCTTTAAAGAAAAGGTCCTCCGCTTTTCCATGTCTCCTCTATTTGCATGTTTCCCAAAAACAAAACACAAAAAGGACACTACCAGGATTGACATTCCGCACATTCCCACAAACAAACATACTTACGTACCTGAATGACTTTCACAGCCACGTAATCGTTAAGCAGCTGAGCCTTCCACACGCAGCCAAAGCGCCCCCTGGCCTTGATTTCCAGCAACTGTAGAGGCTTTTGGCCCAGGATGGGGGAGGGTGGCAATGGGCCCGGGTCCTGTTGAAGGACACAGACAGACCAGGAGCCTTTTAGTTGATGTGTCGTGTACACGTGTCCCTGACTGGCTAGCTGACTGGCTAGCAGGAGGGCTTGCTGGTCAAAATGGCTGATGAACCCCCACGAGAGAGGGTGGGAAAGGGAATCTTGAGACCTGCTGCTAACATCCACTATGAACGAGGCTTTGACGGAAGGGGCTTCCGGAGCCCTGAGCTAGTTTAACTTAATCACAAACCTCTGTCTCTGGCGTGCAGAGGACTGGTGGGATGGAGAGATTGAGGGAGAGATGGTGGGATGGAGAGATTGAGGAGAGAGGGCTGGGTGAGGCCTGGGTGACCTACTTTGTACAAAACAGGCAGGAGACCACAGTGGGTGGTAACTATGCAGCCACTGCCAGCCATATTAGCCCAATATGGATCATATTCGGTTCTAGGGGCGTTCTGGATCACTCCTGCTTCTGTCCTCTTGGAAAAACCAGGCACACTTTTAACCTACTGCGTTTCAAAACCAGAATTGTGCGCTCTCTGCGATTTAAAAGAAAAGAAAAAAAAAACGCTAATGGCAGGGGCACTAAAGGCAGACCTTTGCCTTGATTCAATTAGAGAGGAGAACTACAAAGGCAGGATGATAGTGCTTACGATGGCAGACTGATAAGAATTGCTTGCTGTGCTAAGAGCTGACCTTCCTGCCGTTTTATGGCTCGAGGGCAGGCTCCAATGTGTGGCGGGGACGCTAGCTTCCTGCTTCCGCTGAGCAAAGCGATCTGGACATTTGGCTGCTGTGAACGCTCGCCACTCGCAATGACCTTCAACATTTCTTTAAGCAAAAGAAATTAACTGCTTCCTCTGTTAATGCGTGTCACGGCAGAAAGAACACAATGAGTCATGTTGTCCAAATAAACAGATGACCTCGAGACGCGTAGTTCAATCGCAGAGCAACGCACGCTCGCGACCGCATTGACTTTGGGGTGAGGCCGGCCGCAGCAAGGAGCTCAGCGAGTGGGACGTATGTGCTTGCGTGTAGCATACATCACATGTGTTTGGGCATCTCCCCTGCCCGCCCGGTCCCCGCCCAAGAGGCTGGTGAGACTCTGGGTCTGAACAGTGGATGGCACTAGGTGCAAGTCTAGCATGGAGACGAGACAGGAGGAATGGTGCGCGGGAAGGAAATGCAGGAAACTAAACGGGGATGGGGATGGACCTATTGGCTAGGTGGCACAGGCCAGGAGCGAGGGGTGGTGGGGGGGGGAGGTTGACGGCAGCAACAGGCACAGCGCACAGGGTCTCACAGGGGCCTTGCAGCCAAGGTCAAGGTCAGCCTCAGCTGTCAGTCACATGACAGCTGTACTGTACATTACATTACATGAGGCGAACAGAGGGGGTTTCTGGCTACAGGCGTTCCCAGTGCTCTAGGGTAGGATGGAGAGATGGCTGCAGTTAGGAGGCTCCTTTGTTCCACAAAAGAGCAAAAGAATTTAATTGATGCTCGTGTTTATAGTCTACTGAGAGCCATTTCTCCTCTCAATGACTCGTGAATGGGGTGACCTTGGCTAGAGAGAGTAATGTCTGGGCAGTCTCAGTGGACCATAAGAAATAAGTGTAAGTGCGTGTGCGTGTGTGCGTGCGTCATTCCCATCCGCCCGTGCAGTCTCATAAAGTACATTTGTGGCGTCATTCAGCTCATGCTCCACCTGGCTTCTGATTGGCCAGTCACCCCAGCAGTGTGTCCATGCATTACCCAGCCATGACCCCCAATCAGAACAGTAGACCCACACATAAGACGCCATCCGTGCACAACAACACCATCTCGGGGGCATCACAAAATTATCAATCCAGGTGCACACATACAACTCAAAGAACAAATAGTGGATTTGACAAATAAAATAAAGAAAAAAAGGGTGGGGCAGGCTCAAGCTTGGGAATAGGCCTGTCACGATAACGATTTTTGTTGGCCGATTAATTGTCCCAGAAATATATCAAGAAAAAACATATTATTGTCATTTAAAGGGCGTACAAGAAAAGACAATGGTGGAATGACTGAGGTGAGTGAGGTAGTTTAACTAAAACGCAGGAAACTTTAAATAGTAGCATACTATCGTCGCTACAAAACAACATTGCGGCATCAAAACAAGCATCCAACACAATGTGGCGGTAAAGGTTGGTTGTGAATTACGTTCTGATGTGCCCCTACACCAGCGACGGTGATTTTGTCCATAAGGAGCAGTAACTTAATCCAGCATTTTAGGATGAAAGTGACGCTGTTTAGGAGATCGTTACAGTATGTGGGTAAGTAGTGTGCCATGTAAAGCGAATAGGGGTGCAACGTTTTTGAAACAGAGACCAAAACCATGATACAAATGTCCATGGTTTCGTGTCGCGGTTCCGGAAGACAGAATAATAATACCACGATATGAATATTGCTCTAAAAACGAGATATGAACTGAACTGTGGATTTGGTGAACCGTTAAACCCCTAAAAGCAAACCCAAAATTTTTATCATTAAGAAAACGGTTAAATGTCAACATACTATAATCATTTCAGGTTTGCAGAGATACTATGTTTTCTGTAGACTGGCGGAATTTTTTACCAGCATCAGAATGATATAGATGTTCAGAATTGGAAAACGTGGCGAATGTTTGCTTTGAACTTGAATTTTGAACATTTGTGTAAACATTCAAAACATATTAGATTTAAACTGTCGCCCTTCATCCAGCATCAATGGGTGCTGAAAACTACCTCCTCAAACAGTTTGCGGCAAACAAAGCAAACGGAAAACTGTTTGCCAATTCTAAACAAACCTCTGTTCCGCTATTGTCGTGTGAAATTCATTATTAGTTTCATTGTTTGGCTAAGTAGGCTACGAACCTTGAAGCGAATAGAACAAATGCCGTATTTTCGCATTTATTTTTCTAAACATAGTTTGCTGTAATTAAGCAGTCGCCGGGAAAAACATCTTTATCTAAACAATAAAATACCCATTGGCCTTGAGGAGCGCGTATCACCTTTCGCTCTCTGCCCTGTGTGTGTGTGTGTGTGTGTGTGTGTGTGTGTGTGTAGCGCTGCCTGCGAGCAGTCAGACAAGAGCACAGGAGCAGCTCAGCACTTTAACTGTCAATGTCAGCAACACACGTGTAAATACATTAATATTGCGGTGAGAAAAAGGATAGAGGTTATGTCCATATACATATCGCACAATAAGTAGATAATGTAATTATCGTGACAGGCCTACTTGGGATAACATAAGTGACGAGAAAAATGCTAAATCACAACCTCACAAGGGAGAAATAATAAATGACCAAACAAAATAAAATGACAAATATCTCTGGTGAACTTTCAACAGCTGGTTTAGAGTTGACCTTACCTCGATCATAATATGAAAGGCATGCTAGTTGAGGAACAGAGGACAGAAACGTTTTCCTGGCATGAGACATGGAAGAGGTGCAACAAAATAACATATCTAGACCTAGACGTTAGCCCCTTCACCTTCCAGCCTGCAACCCCACCCCACCACCTAAAGATACTGGTAAAACACAGGTGGTATTCAACAGGTAACTGTCTAATGGTATAATAACACCACACACAATGAAATTATGTTAAGTAACCAGAGTCACAGTATTATGCAAAATCCAAAGCAAACCAAGGCTCTTAACTTTCTTACAGTGCCAGCCAGTTTCAAACTGTTGTCTTCAAGATACAATATAACCTAAAAACCTTTGTTTACCAACATGACTTATCAAGTAATAGTAGAATGTTCATTTAATACGTTTATATGCACATTTTATTTGCACAGGTATACACGCAGTTCAGTCAAAAACAAAACAAAAAAAAACCCTACATCAGTATCCCCACTCCACATATGTAGCAGCGTGCTATGACAGTCCTCTATAACCTTCATGTACTAAAGTGAGACTAGTAGCCCTTCAGCCTGTTGGTTTCATCCCTGCTTGTACCACCACTAGGTAGGACTCACCACTGGTGACTGGGAGACCCTGTACAAGTCCTGTTGGTTCAGAGACCCTCTGACCCAGTAGTCTGGTGGTCACCATGATTTAGCCCGGCTTGTCAAAGTGGCTACGGTATTTACTACAGCCATTTCTTCCACATCCACCATTTAGGAGAACTGATTGTCTGCTTACCTCGTCTAATATATCCCAGGCCATGTCATTATGTGTATGTGTGTACTGTACATAACTTTTTTGCTCATCAGCGATCACCACCCTCCTTTTATACATCTCATTGTTGAATGCTTCTAACCCCATTAACAATGTTGAATCCTATTCTTGACCAACCTAGACCCAATTTTGGCAAGACGCCCGGAATAGGTATGCATCCAGCCTCAGGCCAACATCTGGAATTCCGTTGCCGAGCGGAGGGAAGCACACTGCTCACCTGGAGACGAGCTTTCAAGTCACGACAGCACTGCAGAAATCCATTAGGCCTCTAACGGAGCAACAAGTTTCCCCAACCCTCGCACAGCACATCAGTAAACACCCCGTGCGTAACTCTGCCCTGTGTTACTAAATGACTGCACAGAAGCCCGTCCACAGAGCACACATCCTATGCATTGTATAGTGCAAATGCTATGCAGATGCTATAAAAATGACAAGTTGATGCTAAGCCCGCTAGCAGCTGCCAAGAGCTACCCCGGGAATTTTGCAACGGCTGTTAGCGCAGCGCGATTACACGTCCCTCTCTGAACGGCTGCGTTTCCAAACAAACGGCACACTAGAGGCACTAATTATCGCACGCACACACACACACGCACACACACACCTACACACACACACAGAGTATGAGAGCCTACATTTGAGTGCATTAATTTCAGTTTAACCCAGCAGGGGAAGAGGTGAGGGTTTACATTAGGGGTGCATGATATTGATCATGAAAATTGCAATATCAATTTTTACATTACTTTTTTTTTTTTACGCAATTATAAACAACAGTTTGGAAAGGAAAATGCATCAAAATATATTCATAACATACCAAAACAACATATTGGACTGGTACGACAACAGTAATTCCAAGCTACAGAGGAGGCATTATTTTTGGCCACTAATGTTTCCTCTTCAGTCTATTATGTCATTAGCTTCCTCAGCCACACATCTTACTGCTCAGTCTAAATCAAACACAGCTAAGCCAAACAGCCAATGGACGCATCTCTCCACTAAATAAACTGAATATTGCACTTCTTTCAACATCTTTGATATGATATTGTGGACTTCACTGTGCCCGCAGACCCCAGGCAAGTTGAGGCACCAAGACAGGTGCACCAAGACAGGTGCACTGCAGACGCAGCAAGCAAGAGCGAAAATAAGTGGCTCTAAAGCGGCTTTAACGACCATTAGTCCGCACCCCCCCCGGGTCTCTGTGCGTTGAAGGCCATGTTTACTTAGAGGGCTGCTTGTAGCAGGCTGATGAATAATGGACAAGCCCTCCTTCGTAGATCACATTGCACTCTAGGAGGAGGAGGAGGGGAGCTCTGGGGCTCCACACAGGCCTGGTCCAAAGGCTGCCCGACTCCACGTTGACCAGACAGATGCCTTCCTTTGCATGCTGTGCTAACCTCAACTGCACACTTGTCGTCGTGTGTACAGACTCCAAACGAGAGCTGGAGAGCTAGCTAGCGTGCACTGCGCCGCTCATGCTAACGTGTGAATGTGTTGTTGGTGTGGAAGGAGCGGCGGTGCATACGCAGCATGCAGGCTAAGCTATAGCTCTGTGAGGCCAAGGCACGCCGCCGTAGCGGACGCTGGCTAGTGACGCGGAGAGCGTGGATCGCAAAGAGATGAAAAGAAGAGAGCTCAGAGAACTGTGTGTACACATGTTTGTGTGTGGTCTGGATTCCTCTCACTAGCATGGGACTATGCTAGGCACCGGGAGGAATGTGAGGAGCTGGCTGGGAGTGAGGGAAAGTGAAACGAACCACAGAGAGAGAGAGAGAGAGAGAGAGAGAGACAGAGACAGAGACAGAGAGAGAGAGAGAGAGAGAGAGTTTATAGACTGTATGAGGCTTCCTTTATGAATACACCCATGTACTGTATGCTATAAATGTTGCTAATGTTCTAGGGGGGAGAGAGAGAGAATGCATTATTAATCCGCCCCCTCCCCCCTGACAACTCTAGTTCTTCCTGCACTGTGGTGTGGGTGATGAGTGGGCACTGAGTGCCCCCCCCCCCCCACATCCCTAACACACATGCCTGCAAACCCACAACCACACGATTACAGGCGATCGCGCCAACAGTGCGTCCCGCCTGACTAACGCTCCCGCCCTCTCTCTGCATAGATCGAGAGACGGCCATGTATGAGCTGGGCCCGCCCGCCCCTTCCCCATGCCTCGTCCACTTCTTATCAGGAAACACACTGATTGCACGCCCACTGAGCACACTGCACATGAAGTAGGCTGGCTGCAGAGCATGAGCAAGTAGCTTCCCTCATTTCAACAGTCAAGTTAATAAAGAACAGTTGTAGCAATCACGAAAATAAAAGAATGTCAATAGACTTGTTACTGAAAACAAAGCCAAAAGCATCAGTGGGGTCATTTGGGGGGCAAGCCATTCTTTACTTCAGAATGACTGTTATGGCGGATGGAAGGGGCTAGACCACATCCACGGTGAAACGGGGGTCAAGTGGTCCTCATCTGAAACGCTGGCTGAAAGACAGGAGTGCTTGAAAATCCCTCGACACAGAAGACCGTAAACGCCCGTGCTCTCCCTCCAACTGGCGAATGCCATTCAAATGAGCTAACGTCGTTAGAAACACCTGCGCTACCCGACCACGCCAATCAATTTGACTGGATTTCAACCCCCTGCCCATGCTCAAAGATCTAATATCTGTGGCTAACTGTGACAGGTGACAGCTTTACAAATGTGTTAGCCTGACGCAGCTTATGACTGTTTTCATGTAGCTGCCACCCTGTACATGCAGAAACAGACTACTTCAGTTCTTAGAGGGCTGTCAAGAATAAATGTCTGCATACTGTGCCCTCTCTGTGTGTAAGCATGGCAAAGCACTCATTTAGACTACTGTAGATGTTGAAAGCAGGTGAAAACACAACAAAACATTGTGCTAGCTAAACTGATGACATTGCGTTAAACACAATTCACTTCACAAGCAAAAGGATGAAATATCAGAATTTTTATTTAGTCCTAAATGTGGAGATTCAATTAACTGAAAATATTTGTGAAATGCGGGCCCCACACTAGAAATCTTAAAATATAAAAACAGATTTGACCCATTCGTTATATTTTAATCCTAAATAACCACACACTTGACGATTCAGTCAAGTTGCGGGACCACACACTTGGCGTTTATCCCAAACGATTTCAGAGTAGAGATTCCAGGGACATGGGATCTCACAGAAATTTGCGTCAAATGTGACTTCAGAGCGAATCAAACAGGGAGGTGGACTGTCAATCATGCTGTCAATACACAGATCGCTGTTGCCATAGTAGCACTTGAGTGTGGTACATATTTTGCACAGAGAAACAACACCCTCAATGAATTCAACTCATGGCTGAGAAAACTTATTGGTTATTGCAGTGCGATCTGAAAGGTCGGCCACAACTACGGAAGCTACGTAGCCTACATGGTTGCCAGTATCTATGGCAACGTTGTCATGGCTCCCAGTCAGCTCACGTCTCATTGGCTATTGCGAGATTATGCTGGGGTTCCCCAATCGCTGTACCTTTCACACTACAGGATCATCGGTTCTGACCAGCCTCGAGTTGGGAACGCCCCCGTGATTGACGGGAGGGGCAAATCAGACCCAGAATCCTCTAGTGTGGGCCCATCTTAACTCCAACAGTAACTTGCTTGTTCTCACTATGCTGTGGTTTACGCCAAGCTTTCCTAATTGCTCAGGTTAAATGGTAAAGGTGGTGCCAGATGTGTTTAATTGGTGCAGCCCGTACACTACACCGAGTCCACCGCGCTGGTCACTCTCACCTGTGTGGGCACCAGGACTGGCGGGTAGGCTATCTTGTGGTGGCGGTACATCCAGAAGGAGAAGAGGATGATGGCAGTGATGCCCATGATCGGTACGAGTGAGTACATCAGCGTGGTCAACACTGGGGGCTTCTGGGTCACGGGGTTAGAAGTCGCTGGGGTGGGGGGAAGGGGGGGGGGGGGGAGAGAGAGAGAGAGGTCAGTGTGCATAAGGTCACAATGATAAAAAATTAAAAGCCTGTGTTGATACACACAGCCCTGGAATGGCAACACACCTATGTCTGCATTGGGTTACAGAGAGTTGCCAAGGGCCAATCCAGACTAGAATATTGGTGGATTTAATGCGCATTAACAAGCCAAAGTGAGAGGTTATCCAGAACCATGAGGAATGTGTTATGCCTTCGCAAACAAGAAAACCTGCAGCGCTAGATGACCGTATCATTAGAATCAGGTGTGTTGGAGCAGGGAGACATCTACAACGTGCAGGACCAGGGTGGAGGACATCTGGTCTATATCTCAATACATTAAATACTTTTAAGGATGAGGGAGGAGAAACGGAACACAATATCTCATGTTCCCAGTGTACAAATGGATGCTTCAACTGGTGATTGTGTGTGTCTGATAAACAGGGGGGGGGAAGGGGCTTGACCTGAGCTACACTGACATTCCGTAGCCGTTTTTGCGTGTTCCTTACAGTGTTTCACAGTGCCACCCCTGCTGCTAAAGCAACCCCCACCCCCCTCAGTCATGGCTTCGCCAGACAGGAGGCTGGATGCTTAGCTAGGAGCTGCGGGGGGATAAAAGGCCGGAATAGCCTCCCTCTCCCTCTCTCAGCTGGAAAACGCAGCAGTAGCAACAGCAACTCAACCATCTGCATCACCACAAACACACACACCTACTGTGCGGGCTTCCGGGCTCTATCGCAACACCGCTCGAGTGATGTGCGACTCCCTGTCAGAGGGACACACACACACACACTGCCCCTCGTAGCCTGAAAACCTCCACCCACCTCCTGCAGCCTCGGCTGTCCTCATCTCCAGATAGCCTTGTTGCCAGGTTAAATAAAGCGGCAGGCCTGTAGTCAGAGGTCAGTCTCCCCCGTGGCTTTTAAATATGCAGGGTATGCTACATCTAGTGAGCCACAGCCCTAAATAGACTGCTTGGCATGGAGGGGGTTGGTGTACAGTATCAGAGGCCTGCTGTCCCCCCTCAGTGCTGTTTGGGAGATGTGGACGCTCGCGCTAACTCCGCGGGTGGAACCAGGACAGGTCAGCCAGCCAGAGTAATCTCACAGGCAATCCCTGGCACGTGCCACGTAAACGACCTCTATGTGCACACTAGACCCGGCGCGGGTCAACCACCCTGTAGCGGTTAGGTGCTAAAATGCTTGGCGTTTCTCCGGGAGCGGTGGGTTTGCATTTGTTAAGACTGCTGTTGTTGTATTGTCGGCTTGAATGGCAGATGCTTGGAACGAGTTCGTTTTTCATTTAGTTTTCATTACGCCTGAGTTACCACCTGTCCCGGCGAAACCAGAGAAACACGAACGTAAACATCGTGATCTTCCTTCCTGAAAGGTGGCTGACAACATTTCAACAGCACAGGTGTGAGGAATGACCAAACACGCACACACGCACACACACTTACTCTGAATTTGGGCTTGTGTGTCTGGGTTGTAGAAGAACTTTTCGTTGCACATGCTGCCTTCACAGCAGCAGAAGAAAACCTCAGGTTCGTCTTTCTTCTCCACGCATTCGTTCCTAAGAGAGGAGACATAATGGGTGTCGAGACAATGTAGCGAGCCAGGGACACACACACACACACACACACACACACACACACACGCACACACGTTAACATGGGGGAAAATACACGTTCCAGCAACTCAGCATTAAGGTTTGGGAGCGGTTTGAGAGTTTCAAACCAAAACAGTGTTTGTGTACTGCCAATTTCAACTACAAGGGCAATTCCAAAAGAAAAGAAAAAAAAAAACTCCGGCTCTCCCTTACAGACTACCCAGTGTAAGGCCAAAACTACTGCATCCTAACTGGAGAGTTAGACTTTTCTTGTGCGGTTCATTCACAAGGTTTCAGCCCTTGAAGGTGCAGCCCTTTGAAAGTGTAATGTTATTAACGGCTATATAAATAAACTTCACTTGATTTAATAGAGGCCTCCAATCTCTCTATTTTTGTCATTTTGGACAGATCGTTTCTGCCTTCGAGCTAAACATTCAGTTCCAGTCGGTGTTGCACTCGCCCCTCCTCCTCCATAAACACGCTCTAACTTGATTGGCTCTACGAGATAAAGTGGGAAGATAAATCAGATATAGTTACAATTAGGCAATTGTGTCACATCTAGAGCAAAATCTGAATGGCTAGCTCTCACACAATTATGATTGGCTAAAATTAGCCCAGCATGCATTGATGGATTATCGACCATCCATCCACCCTCATACATTTTCAACCACACAACTGGAAAAGATTCTCTCTTGACAAGCAAAACAACTACATTTGCCTAAAAAAGTGGGAGTATATCCTGTCATCCAAGGATACACAATATCTTGACACATTATTAAAACACGCAGATGTTTCAATCAAATAGAACCTAATCCACCAATTCAATCAAACATTCTGAATATTGCATGGGCATTTCTCATGTCATTAATCCACGCACGCATCCTCGATGACGCAAAAGCCGACTGCAGTTAACAAGTCCCTGCAAACAGGTAATTCTCGACACATTCATCTTGTCTTTTCACAATGACAGATGAGGTCATCTGAGTTGTTTATGACAGCGTAACGACAGGAAAGGAGAGCCGGCTGACATGCTGCTTTTCAAGGGGCTTGTACTGTTGTTGGCGCTGAGCAGAAAGCACATATGTGGGTTCGGCACTTCGGCAGAATGTAACACAAAGACTGCATCTGTTTCATTATCCATGCCACTGTATACTAAAGGCATTCTTTTGACCAAGTTGGAGCAGATCTCTCCTTTAAACAGAATGTAATCTAGGTGTATCTTGCCATACACCATAGTTGCACTGTAGTTCCCAGCAAACCCTCCTTCGCCTTCAATTGAATGCAAGTTTGGACTCCAGTCAAACATTGTAAAAATGAGCACTGGAGTTCTGTAGTTAATGAGGTTAGCTTTATGGGACAGTCAAAGCACATCAAAGGCCACGCTCTTAACTGACTAGATAAAGAAGCTCCATAAAACAGGCAGAAGTAGGAAATAAGCATGTTTTGCTTCATAATAAGATATTTGTGTTAGCGGCTACATCTATGCACGCAACGGAAAGATAATCAGATACCTGCTGAGTTATGCTGAGTAAAAACATGGCAAGCTGCCATCCCCTCCACCCCCCCCCTAAAAAATGATATCCAGTTACTGTATCTTAGGAGCGGTAAACGGGTTCAGTAGCATGCTAAGACATGAACAGCCAGGTAACCCAAGCTCTCTCTCTCTTTCTCTCTCTCTCTGTTTTCTGGCAGGCTCTCACAATGAAGAACCAAACAGATAATATCTAAAGACAGGAGAAAGGGAAGGGTGGTTGAGAAGGAGGAGCACTCTGAAGCAAAACATGTTTACACAACAAAAGAGGCTTTAAGTGCAACACTTAAGGACAGGTGATGCCCTGACTAGTATTGGAGAAACATACTGTATGCGCAAATGCAAATATAAAGCTCTTCTTCAGAAGGGTAACTGAGAATTTACCAAAATGTTGAAATCCATCTCTGGTGGTGATAAAAAAAATTACTATTTAAACAATTTTAAAACACTTGAGCAGGTCGATTATAAATCATTCAAAGGCTGTTTGAACATGTTGAGACCACTTTTACTGCCATTTCTGCTGTTGGTGATTGTCCAATATGCTCAAGCATACCTCAATGTCCCTTTATTTAAAAACGTTGTCCCAATTTAGAGAGCCAGAATCTGACTTCATAGCGATAGATGCTTAAGAAGTACAATGACTGTAGTAGTTTTAAACACATTTTATTTACGCAGCTACAATTGTATCGCGATTAATCGCACACTTTACGTAATAAATTGCGTTACATTTTTTATTTTTATAACAATATGCCATGCAATGTATTAATCGTTTTTATTTAAAAAATAAACAAACATTTGCATACATATGGAATATTTATATACATTTTAATTGCACCTGACAGTCCTAAGTATATTACAATATTTACTTTTTTTCTTTTTCTTTTCAAGGACCAGATTTGACAGTTAGGATTATAGAGTTGTACAGATTACTCTCACACAACCAACCGTTTTTCACTTTTATTTTAAAACAATCCATACGTGTGCACGCCAATCAGTGCTCTTATCTCATGCCAAAGCCATATCCCAGTGGCTGTTATGGGTAATGTGCAGATGGGTAAACTACTGTTATCCGAGTCAGGCCACAAATACTAGTCGCGTAGCCTATTAAATACTTCAGCTTCAACACATTTTTTCCCCATGGACAATACTATAGAAATTAATATTTGCTCGAAAGACATTTCTTTATAATACGCCTAGAACAGTATGTCACAACGTTTACATTCTGGGCTTTGGTGTATCATGTATGTAATCAATAGCGCAAAGTATACTTTGACCTTAATCTAGCTCAGAATTGAGGAGACACACAGATCAACACTGGGGCTTTCGGTGAATGTCATCTTATTTCCTGACAGTTCCTTCGCTGACTGGTATCGGCCAATAGGCCGTTGGCAATGTGAGGTTGACAAAATCAGGGCATCCCTATGTAGGATTAAATGGTCATAATCCCAATAGGTATTTAAAGACATGGTCTGTCATTCTGGAGAACTCTTGCAAACTCAACAAACAGATCTCCTCTCCCTTCAATGCCATAGGGTGCTCCCTCAGAAGCTCCAGCCCGCACATAAGAAACCCACTACAAAGCTTAGAGCACTGTTGTTGTAATACGTTATTTTTTTTATGTTCCCATTTATGGAGAATGGTAAAATAGCTAAATGTGAGATGTAAAAAAAAAAAAAAAAAAAGTATTTGCTTTCAATCGCATACTATACATCAGGGCTATTCAACTCCGGTCCTGGAGGGCCGTACCCTGCATGTTTTAGATCTCTCCCTGCTCCAACACACCAGCACCGGCGTTGAATAGCCCTGCTATACATGTTACCGATGCATGGTTAATCAACATCTGTATCTAGAACATTTTAGACAGAACTCTGCTATTGCGGGTGTGGCGTGGCAGGCAAAGCGATAGGCTACCTGTCGTAACAGTTGACATCATCCAACCAGCAGCCTTGCTTGACCACCAGCACTGCCCCGGACACGTTCTTCCAGGTGGCGAAGCAGTGGCGCCTCTTGTCCTTCTCCCCGGAGCATGTCTCGGTGGTGCTGCGGTTCACCCTGGCCTCTGCCCCGGATAGGTTGTAGTGGACGCATTCCTGCGTCTCTGAGCGGCCCAAGATAGCCCCTGAGGAGACAACGGGGCAGACAAGAGCAATGGTTGTCAGATGATTGAGTGTGTGTGGAGCACATTCCCTAATGAAATCAGCTTAGGTCAATGACGGGTGGATTTTGGACCCTTGGGTTACAGAAACCAGGTTTTTGCTGTGATCTATAAGAGTAGGATGTGGTTGTCTGAGCAGTGGCTGGCCTGCCAACAAGGCCCTTAAGGTCGTGCCAGAGCAATTGGCTCCTCTTTGACACCACATTTTCATCTTATGTCCCAACGCAGAAAGGTCATTGTCCCGTAACGAGGGGTGGGCGATACATTGAATATACTCATGTTCTACACGCGATGTAGTAAATCACTATATGGGGTGAACATCGAGAATTTAAATTGTCACTTTTTTTAAGACGCCTGCATGAGATGCGCTTCGTTTCTCTCGCCGTCTCACGATTCCTGATAGTCCAGTGTGTATGACGTCGCAAAATGTGTGTTTTTTTTTTTTTTTTTTTTACCCGAAGCAAAACAATGCTGCATGTTTTCCAGTTTCACTCTCCGCATGACTTAACTCCACCCCCACTCATAACACATTTGAGAGCGCACCGTGGAGGACGACATAAATATAAAGAGATAAACAATGGCTAAATAATATTGACATGGTTCAGGTTTGAAAAACACTTGTTTCCATAATTGACAGCAGACTGTGTTAAACCTTGTGGTGGATGTACAGTGTGCTACAATCCAGACGGGAAAACCATCGCTTCTGATTTAAAATAAATTTTGATTGATTTGCACGCTTCATTTATATGGCCCAAATATTCTTCTGTGGACGCGACTGCACAATGTGGATACAAGTGGATAGTTGGTTTTGATCACCTCCCCATACAAAATGTTAGTATAACTAAAATATTTGCTTGAAATAAATATTATCTTAGACTCATTTGTTAGCATAACAGGATGTCCATTGCTGTCTGTATGTGCTTCAACTTGTCCCCCATGTGCAGTCAGTGTTCTTGGTGCAGGCCTTATAAGTCTATGGGTGGGCTACAATAAGGACTGTGCCCGGTCTGTTATGAGCTAAACAACTGAATAGTACTCAGATGAGTACAGTACATATTTTTATTTCATTAAGATTTACATTTGCTATTTTCAAAAGCTGTGTTCAGCAGGGAAAACCTGTTAACATTAATAACATAAATGAGACTGTTAACTGGAGTACTGGAGAGTTTATAGGTTTATTTGTTTCATTTTTCATTTCAGATTTGATAATCTTAGGAAACAGGCAGAGGTTATTATTACCGCTGCCGCCGCGCCGATGAATTTATAATAGGCCTACCTATTGATATGAACTCCGGTTCGCCGGTGTAAGTACACAAGCACTAGCCTGGTGTAACCAGAACTAAACTTTGTGATGGTCTGGCAACTCTCCATTGGGAAGTGTTCACCGTTGTTTCCTGGGCGTAGACCTCTGACCTATGATTTCTATTGGACAGCGTTTAACAAATAGGCATTGCACTGTTTTTGATAATCTCATCTAGCTGTACCACCACTTCAAAACAAGATTGATGTCATCTCACTAACTCACCATGATTGGTCCGCCAGCAAGGTAGCTGTGAACATAGCGTTTCCAGACTAGAATCTCATCTTAGAAAATGTATCTGAGAGCAATTTTTGGGTGGAGACAGGCTACACAAGCACCACCCAGGTGCAACAACTTTTCCCCCCTCCACTACTGAAAAGATATGACCTAGACGAAACACTGAAAAATATGAATGAGCTGCGTTGCGTCGATTCGTGGAGCACCTAACTTTTGTTCTGGTGCTCCTAACATTTTCAGTAAGGCGCACCAGTGCTACTAGTGGAAAAAATTTGTCTGGAACCTTGAAATGTGTTTTTAAATACAGAATAATATAGTTTAGGCTATAGAGGCTGTGCAGCAGCAAACTGGACATTAAACAGTATCACAAACACAATTAGTGAACCTGTATAAATAAATGCAAGCTGGTACCGATTACAATTTAAGGAACTGATAAACAGAAGTAAAAATGTAATTTCTCTCTCTGAAGGCATAAAGCCCACAGCTTTAAAACAGAGCCTCCTGTATATTGCACAACACACAAAAATAAGCGATGCACTCCAGTGAATCGTGTCAAGCACTTATCCTGCTGTGACCACCTTTTATACAGGTGTGGAATGCCCGCTTTCACATATAAATGCTATAGAACTGCACTGTGGTTGTAAATGGTACATACAACTGCAATCCGATTGTCTGGTTGGCCATCGATTTTTACATTTCTTGTTCAAGAAAACGGCATAAAAATGTGCTTTGAAGAAATGCATGATCAACCACATCTGTGATTAAAACCAACCAATCTTGAGATCCAGAAGTTGATGTTGATTTAATTATCTCAAATAAAACACTGTGCACAGCCTTCTCTCGGCATCATTTTATTTTATGGTGGTATGCCTGAGTTTGCTAAATTCAGTTAAGAGTGTTAGGGGATTATGTTGACATTCAATAATCATGTCGAAGGGGAATGGATTTGTGGGGGGTATGGTCCTATCACTGTGCTGCGCTATACTGCTCCTATGGCTGTTTGATCCAAGCCTGCTGCTCAAATGTCTTTGAGACAGCAATATAATATACACCATGTAGGCTAATTTCTGTATTAACTGGAAGCATAACAATAATAATCCTGTCAGTGAATTGCCAAGCAGACAAAATGATAAGGCTGATTTTATGCATTTGTTTTCCCATAAGCGTGCAGAAATGCTGTAGAATACAAAAAAGGTAATAGCTCTATGGGTTCCTGAGGCAGCAAGGCTAAAGCTTGAAGGATCAATGCTCTGGTGTCACAGATCCAAAAAAGCAAATTGCTTGTCATTAATCCCAGTCATCTACGCCTTAAGGCAAGCACGCAAACATCACTGTCTACAGCTAGGGTGACTATCAAGGAAACCAAATAATTTGGTTTAGTAAAGTATAGGCTAATCCTTCCATTTAATCTTATTTCAACATAAGGACTGTAAATGCACTGCACACAAACCTTGCCTGCAGGCACCATATGGTTTGAAGGTACAATATGATCTGGTTTTGTGGTTAACCTAGACAAAAACTCAAGTGGTTCCTCTGACCGACAAAAAAAAACAGCTCATTCAGTCAAAGGATGTGGCGGGTGTGGTTTGACAATAGCAACAGCGTACCAGCACAAGGAGAGCATCATGCCAACACTGAGGCCTGACCTGCACAGCTTTGCTCCATCTAGACCATGTGCTGCTTGTTCTCAATGGAACTGACAATAACAGGTTTACTCACATTGGTTTGAAGTCTTGTGCAGCGCATACAAGAGAACGCACGGCATCATTTAATTACCACTTACTAAGTCTATACTAAGCACTATATCATTGGAGATAAACAGAAGCTACGTTGTTACAGGTCTGCTCGATTACAGAAAAAATTATAATCATAATGATCATTTTGGTCAATATTGAAATTGCGATTATTTAATAGTATTACACAGACTATGGAAACATGTTGCATTTACTGCACCTAAAAAAAATAAAAACTGAAAACGCCTTTAATTGTGAAATGTCCTTTAATACTAAACAAGTTGGCATTTCACTTTCACCCTGTGAGGGGCAAGAGTGAGTGTGTGTGCCTGTCATTCAGTACACAAAATTAGAGTTTACAATTGTTCTCTCGATTATATTGTTTTTGTAATTGTTAAGATAAAACAGTCCTTCCAGGATTTTGCAATGTTGCGATCGCAACAATTAACGCAAATTCCCACCAATCCCCGCAAATTCTGCACGACCTTGCAATTTATTTAAAATTGCCGCAACTTCTCCACAACTTCTCGCAAATGTAACACATTCTGTCACTTGTTTTATGTTGTAAATATGCCGATGTGTCACACAAACACCTCACATTTACCAACAATAATTACAGTTATCTGGTTCTACACGAAAGCGGGCATAAACCACATGTGGTGGAATATTTCTATTGCAAACACACTCTCCAGTTTATGTGATTAAAGGAAAAGGCAAGAGCAGTGCCAAGAGAATCTAACAGCACGTATGCTATTGTTGATGTTTTGACGTGAATTTTCCATGGTGAACCTATATAGTAGGGCTGCACGATTAATCGTAATAAAAATCGCGATCTCGATTCATACCTCTATGCGATCTTGTTTCTACATAAGAGCGATTCTGTCATATTTGCATTAGGGACATCAGCTGCATCAAAACAAGCGCTCATACTTTCTCCCTCAGCAAATGAAAATACAGCGCAACACCACGTGATGCAGAGCAGCAGGAAGTAAAGTATACACAGTGAGCGCAAGCATGAGTGCAAGTCACATGCAAATGACAGTGACAAGTGAAAGAGAGGTTGTATGGCTGGAAAGTAATCTCCTTTTAACACCGCTAACTTTTTTTTGGTAGTATTTTACTATTACCATTTCATGTTTAAAATGTTCAGATTAAAGAATATTCCATTAGATTTTTAGAAGGCCTACTACATTAAATCTTTTCTGTAGGATGCCTTTTTGGTAAAGTTAAATTGAACACAGTGTGGTCAAATTTCCCTCAATCTTTAATAAATTGTCCATTATAATTTTAACAAACAATTGCATCTTTTTTGCAACTTTTACTTGCTCCCGAAACTTCATGCTGAAGAACACCGCCATGTGCGTCGCAACTATTTAGAAAAGCTGCTGCGAAATCAGGTAATTTAGGCTTGATTCAGGCCGCGACATCTTGTAGGGACTGATTAAAATGTGACAACAGCCCTACGTCTGTGGACATTTGGCTTTGAGGAAGAATATAAAGTGTACCAAAATAAAAACCAGACACCACCACCACCACTACTGATGTCAGTCCTCCTTCAGTGATTTCTACATAGTCCTATACAGCTTAAATGCACTACCAGTAGTGACAATAATGTACAGATGACTATATTAATAGAGTATTCATCTGGTTCAAATAATTATCTATGTTTTAGGACCTAGTATAAGTTTAACATCATTCAGTCTCGTATCAGTTGTAAATAATGTTTTTTGGGGGGGTTGACTCTTAATTGAGTAAAGTGTTGTTAGGACCATGTATCAGAGATAACGTTAACCGAAAACGTTTCCGTCATTGACTGAATACTTGTTTTAAAATCTGAAGGCCGTCCGTCAATCTGACAGATTACACTGAGGAAAATCTACCAGTCTTCAGGACTGGTAGATTGTCTGTTATCTGTTGACTGCTTATCTGTTGATAAGCAGTCACTCCCACACGCACAAGCAAAAATCGATGCGTTGTAGAACTTTCTATTTTAACACTCTTTTGTACAGAAACCATAGGGAAATGGATGGTTGGGTGGGTGGGAGACTAACCAGGACCAGGTTCAACAGGCGCTGTGCAGCAGTTGCAAACTAGAGCAAAAATATAGTCTACCATGAAATTAGAAACTGACCTAATTGACCAAGATCTCTTTCCCCACTTCAGTTAACACCAAACTCAAATATGAATGAGTAGGAAGTATAGTTAGTAAATTGCCTCAGTGGCCTGGGCTAAAATGCTATCATAATCACTGTGGTAAAGCAGTAGGCCTATAAATAATCTCAGATGCAAAGGAATAGCAGCTTGTCAAGTTATTAACTGTACATTTAATCTTTTTTGTTTCAGTTACATCACATTTCCATGCAAGGCGTAATTCTTCCTCATGGTTTTGAAATTATAGACTACCCCCAGGGAAGACAAATGGGAAAAACACTCCCATATAAAAACACTTCTGCGGTACAATTTTGACCTCTTACTCAAGATAACTGTTTGGGTTGGAATGTTAAAGCAGCAACACAAAGCAAAGACCAAGTGGTTGCTAAACATTCCAACTGGGATTAGGAATTCTGATTTAATCGCTGCATTTAGCTGGTTTACATAATGAAGAGGTTTGCAATTCTTGTGAGAGACTACTGCACATGGTTGGTTGAGAATAGGTCCAGTGTCAACAACAGCATTAGTCCAAACGTTTGTCATTGCAGCAATTTCTGATATTATTTTATGTCAAAAATAATCTGTTCAACATCTGAAACATGTGTAATACACTTTGTTATTGACCTTGTTTTCAAGGAAAGACTTTGGTCATTTCCTGCATGTGCACTTACTCATTACAGACAAACTTTATGCTGGAGAGACAAGAAGGTCACAAAGCTCTAGTGGTGGGAGACAAACATTGTGAAGACCACCCTCCTGATAAACTGTTAAAAAATTACAAGCTTTAAGACAAGTACGCACGCACGCACACACACCTATGTGTCTGCAAATAGCTCACTGCCCATTATGGCAGTTAGTTAAATGATCCCCTCGACCTAAATCGCTTCACTTAGGAGCAAATACCCCCTCTTGTGAATTGAGCTCTGAAATCCAATCCACAAAGCAATTCAGTGTGCATCCAACTATTGTGGCACGATTTGGGAGGTGCAAATTGAGTCAGCACTCCATACATCCATTGTGCCAGAGCTCTATGCAAACTTGCAAACTACAAGTGTACAGATTGTTGAGGTGTGTGTGTGTGTGTGTGTGTGTCGCATAAGAACATTAAGTTTTAAACAGGGTTTTGCTGCATAAACCGGCTAACATGATTGACAATTAAGGTCAGGTACTATCACAATACTGGTTATAATCTGCTCTCAACCAAACATTTTCTATGGAACTAAGATTGTCCATTTACAAAAAGGAGATACGTTTAGAACTGATAACCTGTTCCTCAGACTCAATCTGCCTCAAAATAAATGTACATGTTGAGTCCACCTCATCTACGACAATGCAAGTTAAACAGCCAAGTGAGAGAAAAAAAAAAAAGGCAAAATATTGATGAGAGCTATTTTAGATAGTTGGCTAATCCTTGATCAGATGCTTGATCATTATCAAGCATCTGAGGCAACAGAAAGGGCAAAAACAAACAGCCCTGATCAAATCTGACATGAGTCCTGGGCTATTTGATGTGGCAACTCTTGAGATGCTAGCAGCAGGTATGGCAAGGTCTACCGTCGGTCAGGCTGCAATTCAGTACAGCACAACCGGTTATGGGACAGCTAGGGGTGAGCAGGCCACCTCCAAGCTGTGAGAGCCACCAAAAGCAACAGGGGGGGGAAATGCTCCAACCACTATATACGGGCCGAGTGTGGCGTGCTGGTATGTGATACCATGAGGCAGTCAAACGTCCATCACAGGGCTATTAATGAATCATGTCGAGGCAGGTAGGATTATGCTTGTCAGTGTGTCGCAAGGGGGAATAGAGCAACAAGAGAAGGAAGATGAGCCCAATATAAACACCAACCTCCAGCTACGGTGTCAGCGGTTATTGTATCCTTTGATTGTTTGATATTTAGGCAACACCTCCTCTTGTCGTTCAAATTCAGCAATCTCTGCCAGAAAGCTTTGTAAGGAAAGAGGAAATTGATCCCCTAAAAATCGACTGAAGCCACAGCCAGCAATAAGCAAGAGCCATCCTAATTGCACTATTAATGAGGCGCCTGCTAAACTAGTCAGTAGGGGTAATGCAATAATTAGATCATGGAGTGGTATCGTTTAGAGAGAGCACTAGACATGAAGGTGGCATTGGAGTTATTTTGTTGCAGAATGGAAAAACAAACAAGCAACAATGTTGCTGTTGCTTGATTAGTGGTTAACACTTGGCAAACACTCACAAATGGAATATTGCTGGCACGGTCAAAGCATTAAATACATATAATATACATTTGATCAATTTCTCCCATAATTAGAACAGCGTCTAAAATCAGCACATTTCATTGTTGGGCATTAGACTTTAGGTTTCACAATCTGCACTCAGAATAATGCAGCTTAACCCTCCATAGTCATAAAAATGTGGTTAATGCACATATTGACATTTGATTTGCAAAAACAGAGCAGCTGGAAAGAAGACAGTAAAAATAATAACCTAATTTGTCAACCATAGAAACATAGCAGCCGTATAGTTAATATCCAAGTAGAAAAGCCTAGTGCTAATATATTATCCATACACAAAATGCACCAGTATCTGGCCAACCATGTGTGATTCAACAAAGAGAGATTTAGGTGTGCACTATCCTCCCCTCCACCGCATAATAAAGATATAGGCCTAGACATTGTTTTAGGGGAATTTGTGATAGAAGTGGTGTCATTATCTAACGGACTGGTCTCCATCTCCCACTAGACTACTGAGAATGATGAAACACTCTGGGTGATCTTGATCCAGGGTAGATACGATATCACTAATACAACACAACAGACACTAGATTTTAGTTTAAAAGAAAACCTTGCAAGGGTTTTTGTAATCCAGTTTCATACAGTGAGCCTGAAATAAACTGCTTAACATTCCAAATGTCAAGTGTCCAATTATTATACATGTCAATCACACGTCCAAAATTAAAACAGCACACTAAAACAACCTTTCAGACAAGCGCTAAAAGAAAGCAATGTGATCACATGCAACATACCAGAGACAATGCCACTGACCACTCATAACCAGTCTTAAGGGCCAATTAGCCTAATAATGTAAAATACTTTGATATGATACATTGAACACATGTATATTCTAGCTCTGGTGGCTTAGTTAAAAGGTGCTACTGTGAAGCACATACGCAAGTCAAGACTATATTCTCACAATAGCAGGGTGACATTTCATTTATCAGTTAAAGAAATGTTTAAGATCAACAGATAAACACATCTAGATGTGCATTGAAATATGCTTCTGTGCAAATGTATGTTGAGCTAAGGGGGAAGTAAAACATTTGAACGATACGAAGAGAGCAAACCATACCATTGAATGGTTTTATAAATGTTTGCTTCTCTATCACGGTTTGGAACGAGGGGAGTTGTTGGCGGCTTTTGTTTGACCATTAAGTAAGAAAGGCTGCCCAAGCACTCACTCACAGACTTAGTATGTCAGAAAAGAGACTGCCAGTCATCACACCATAGACATAACATCTGGAAGGAGACTCATTAAGTTCCAAACCTACAACAGACTTGCCATGTCCCTGCCACAACCAATGCTTAGATGCATTTAGCACAGTTGAATAAAGAAATGTTGACTGATGAGGGAGTTGATTTAGAAAGTAAACTGTAATGAACAATTATATGCAGGCATTTAAAACCTGAAAAGTCTAATGAGTTAAGGAATTGTACTCAGATTTCAGACAAAAGTCTATAAACACTAAAGAATATATTACTTCAATGACATCTCAAGACCTGGCTCCAGTTAACCACCCACTTTGAACAATGATTAAACACTGTATCTCATCTCCATTTACTTCTTCTGGAATGCAATCCACCATATTTGTCTTACCATTTATGAGGGCATTGAGATGATGCATTTTGCACTGCATGTTTTCCTCTGAACACTTGCCCTCCTTTAATAGCTTGTTAACTTGTGTAAATATTCGAAATGGCTTTGCATGTAAAACTAGATTGTTTAAATATGCAGGTAGTTTTTGCTTTGCACGCAAAGCACACAATGCATTAATAATTGGGCGGCAGGCATTATACAACTGCTTGCTCTCAATCACAAGCAGCTTTGTCAGTTTTCCGCATCTAGAGCCCCAAATTCACACTACGTACCCCTCTAGCCTGGGTAAACGGGACCCTGGCTAGATTGGTGGAAAAGAATCAGACACATTATCGCACAAAATAAATTATAGGGGAGATTTTACTTTGTATTAATGCCCATGGCTAAAAATGAAGAAAAAAATAATATCAATGCAGTTGATTTCTAAGAACCGTGGATTCGCCGTGACGGTGTCGAGCCGAGGCAAGGCAAGAAACTATATTACAATATTCCTGTATTTGATTCCGTAGAGTTGTATATCAGATGCACGATCGCGCCCGTGCAGTATATGTGATATCTGTTTGATGTCCGTTTGATGTGTGTGAGGTGCGATACAAAGTACAAACCCACCTGAGGAACAGGAGATGAGGAAAACGCTGAATGCCAGTTTGGTCGCAGATCCCATTTTCGATCAAACAGCAAATCCGTTATTACGATTAAATTCCGAAGCAAAAAATCCCACGGATTTAAAAGGCCAACCTAGTGTCTTTCTCTAGGCAATTTAGCAGATGAGATGGTGAGCGAGCTGCATGGAGCAGGAACGTTCGCCTTGGCAAAACATCTACTTGACATTAACAGATTGAGCTCAATATCACCAAAAATAGACATACATAGTCGTCGTAAAAAAGGGGTAATTCGTTTCAGATTAAGATCCCAGCGGGACAAATATAGCACGTTTACCGTCAGCAACGGGACACGCGAGCTACTTGAACTTGCTCGGAGGCTGTTGTGATACACAACAACGCAACATTATGTAGGCCTACATTTAAGTTTCACGTTACCCCACATCACAAATGACTCAATAGGTCGACCACCAATATAATAGGCACTGTCCTGGTCGGTTATGTAATAACTTGCACAATCTAGGTCAGATAAAATTCTAGACAGCCCTCCTCAAAACAGCCTTGCCTGAGATGTCATATTTACCGATTTGCATAGACTACGGCAGGCTTCACCTCTTCAGCATTCACGGTAAAATGATATGCGGACAGAATTTTTAAGTTACAGGCTACTTACTGTACAGTAATAAAAATTTGTACTATAACGACAAGGACTCAATATCCGTCGTTCACATAGCATGCCACTTTTTCCACAATCCCGCACGGCCAATTTAAAGTTGACACTGAATCGAGTCGCTTTCCCATACCGTACTGGTGGCCAATACAACACAACACTGACTTTGTTTATAACATTTTGTCAATCATAAATTATATTAAAACGTCTTAGACGTGAATTTATATCTACCATTTGGCTGGTTGGGAATTACAATAAGGTACATGTACCGTTTCGTGTTAGGTTGAAACGCCCACGAGTAAATATTCCCAAAGCACCACTATCTGCTGATGGGAACCACGTATCAGAGACCAAGCTAGCCCGCCTAGCACCATACGCTAGCGAGCTGGTATTTACTTTGATCTTAGTACCGTATAACAAAATGAACCGTTACAACCATAAGTGTACTGTTCAAAATGGTTTGTCCTCAATTCCGCTATGCCTCCGTGGTGTATCCTCTTTGTAAAGACTGAGGGTTACGTCTTCCGATTCCAATTGGTGTTCACATTCCCACTCTCCTTGTCCAAGTGTACGCAAGATGGCTGCTAGCACAGTGGGATTGTTTTTGTTTTTTTCCCCACACACACACACTCATCTGTCAGTATGTTGCGAAAATGAAATGAGCGACACAACACAGGGCCAATGTGATTTGCCAGAGGAGATTGGTCCGTGCCGGTTCACCAATCGCGAGGTATGCTCCCGCCTTATGACACGTGACGAACTCCTGCTGTCAAAGTATGTTGAATTGCCTACAAGAATATTGATGCAGAAATCCTACATGCTCTATATTAGGCTAATAAAAAAATAAATATAAAAATAAAAATAAAACGTTTACATAGATCAATTTATTAATCTTTATCAATATTTTAAAATGTGAACTTGTGTATTTTAGCCTATAGTATTATACACTATATACCGTGTTTAGGCTACAATAGGTAGGCCTAACAATTGTACAACTTTGTTTAAATCTTGAAAGATGCTATTTATCATAACTTTTGAAGGACATTAACGTTGTCATAGATAGGTCTAAATAAAAAACGAAAAGCTACCCTTGCAACACTAAAAACAGATTTTTTTTTTAGGCTTAACAAAATAGTAAGCCACAACCAAACACTGGGTAGGCTACTGTAGCCTATGTTAGGGAGACCAAAACAAAAAAGTACGTATTTCTGACATGATATGACTTCCATTCAATCACAAGTGAGAGTCACAATATAGGGCTACACACAGATGATCAATTCTATACCCTTCCGCAGCTCCACTATTCAACAGTAGTCATTTTCTATTCACTAGCCTATATTGCACTAAATCAGATTTGTGTAAGGTAGGTTTGCAGAGTCACAAATGAATACCTGCCTAATTAATCAAATGTATGACCTTTTGGAATTAAACATTCTGTTTGTTCATTGTATTTAATTAATTAAACTGGTGGATTGAATGTTTTTATTAAATAGGCCTACAGTCATAACAACATAATATCTAATTATAGAGTGGAATGTTAATGTACTGTTAAATGTTATTAAAGTTATTTATCACTTTATCACAAGGAGAAAAGCATTTGTTAATTGTTCCAATATACAGTAGCTAATCAAATTCTGCAGCGCTGCCAATTGACCTCATTGCAGCGTTGACCCGTGGTGATACAGGAAAGCCCTGCTACGTTTCACATAAGACAATCATGCTGCATATTCCAGTGTTAGAATAGCTTACAGTGCAAATAAATTCATTTGAATGGCATTATTCATCTATATAGCAACAGTAAAAGAAAACAAACAGTGCACAGGATGGACAATCTTGATATAAACACAAAACATTTTGTTAGTAAAGATTGTACAGTACATACAGTATGTTGTGCTTCTCTGTAAGTGACAAACAGTGGAATTCACTAACAGGTAATTTAACACTTATATTAAACCAGAGCTGGCGAAACCTCAGGCTATATTAAACACCTTTCCCAACATCACCCAACTGAAATCCGTCAACCATTTTGTTGCAGAACCTACAGGGTAGAAATACTATAAGTACTATATATTGTGATGGCATTTGTGTAAGTTTAGATTGCATAAGATGTCAGGGAGATGTCAGGAGTTTAGTGCTTCTGTTGGAGATGTTAACATTAATGTAAAGTCAGTTGTTCTTCTTTCAATGACGATGATGACCACCCCTCATCCAAAATAAAAATAAAATAAAATAAATATATATATATATATACACTACCGTTCAAAAGTTTGGGGTCACTTAGAAATTTCTTAATTTTTGAAAGAAAAGCACAGTTTTCTTCAATGAAGATAACATTTAATTAATCAGAAATACAGTCTAGACATAGTTAATATGGTAAATTACTATTCTAGCTGGAAACGGATGAATTTTATTGGAATATCTACATAAGTGTACAGAGGCCTATTTCCAGCAACCATCACTCCTGTGTTCTTATGGTAC
>JAODUE010015915.1:0-25538 GCA_027564755.1 Amblyopsis hoosieri
GTGTGTGTGTGTGTGTGTGTGTGTGTGTGTGTGTGTGTGTGTGTGTGTGCGTGCGTGCGTGCGTGTGTGTGTGTGTTTCTGCGCAAGTGTACTGTACATGAATGCTAGTCTGTGTATGTACCTTTAATCACACATACACACACACCAACATACAGAAACACAACATGCACACCCAGTTATAGAAACCAGCTAACCGCTAAATTTAACAACCTTCGATACGTACTGTACTGACTGAGAAGCACTTGTGTTTACATTTTGGTGCAAATCGTCCCTCCTGGAAAGAAACTAGTTCAACCTCCATTTATTCTGTGCATATGGCTATCAATTGTAATTGTGGTGTGTGTGTGTGTGTGTGTGTGTGTGTGCGTGTGTGTGCGTGTGCGTGTGTGCATGTGCGTGTGCGTGTGTGTGTGTGTGCGTGCACTTTGCAGTGTACAGTACAGTATGTGTATTGTATGTACAGTACCTAGTAATGTGTACAGGAAAATGATACTCAAAAGATATATAGACAGTCCAGTGTTGCTACTTCAGTGTCGCTCTACTTAAGAGAAATTTGCACTTTGCACATCAGGAGGAGTGAAATGGAGGGAAATGGGCCCTACACTAAACATCCAACACACTAGGAGACCATTGGACAGAATGAATGAAATTGAATTATATTTTAATTAATAAACAGCTTTTGCTCGTTTCATTTAAGTAGCCACTGTTACTAATAATATCCAGTATATCCAATATAACAGTTGGAGAGAAAGAAAAGTCTCCACATTCAATTTAATTAAAAAGAAATGTCATCATCATTGGTTTGGCTCAGCTTATAAATTCCTGTTTAGAGTGATTGGTGGAGGAATGTATAAATAGCTAAAAGTACTCGACTATTGCGGCGAACTTCTATTACAGTTCAGGGTGTCTGAGCAGGTCTGTTTATGGCCCTGAATAAATGTCTCGGCTTGTACCTGCAGACAGCTGAAATCCCATTTAGCAATTACCTCAACTGATGTGTTTGTCTGTGTGGGCCAAACATTGGGGCCAATGGGCGTCAATTTAATTGAAAAATCATCCTTGTTGGCTTAAACCCAAGCCTCCCCCACTTTTTTTATGTTGACTAGTATAGTGTAATGTGATGTGCCTGAAAACTATGAAGTCTCCACTAATTTGTTAGCTTTAATTAATTAATTACGTATATTGGATTTTAAAATGGGTTCGCCTGACACCTACATAGTGAATACACTGTTGTTTTTCCAGTTTGCCTGCCTGAGTATGTATAAGTTAATTGAATAGATAACTGTGTGGCTGGAGTGAACGTACAGACCAACCAAACAGGATTTAGACAAATAAGAGACATGCCACGGGTTTCAGTGTATTTTGAATGTAGTGTTTTGAAATGACATGTGTAACGTGTTTTTGACATTCATCATGCTACATTGTACAGTAGCTTGTAGTAATAGGTGGAGCACACTATAATGAATATCACTACACATTGTTGACAAAGGCAGGACACATTGTGCGTGATTGGCTGTGACGTTTCAGGTTTCAGGTGCTTCTTCTGGGTGTCTGGGTTGCTTGGTCTTCAAACTGGTTTGTTTAAATGTGTATCTCACTAACAACAAAGAGCAACTAAGGTGAAATTGTTCCTACAGGCTTCGAATGGGGCGCCGCTGTTTGCGGTGTTCGGTCGGTTACCACAGTGACGGCAGATGGATGTGTGCTCAGATGTTTATTAGCTAGATGCATGTGGAAGGGGGTGGACGACCCCATGTAAAAATTAAAAAATGCTTTATTTTTTTTTATAATAAAACAGGGTTTGTCAGATCAACACCGCAGTAGAGCATTTCGATTTCCTCATTTTTCGCTATTGTTACATTATGATCATAGCTCGTAGATGTGCTGTAGCGCATCTGTATAAATGTCTGTGTCTGTATCAACATTTGTTTGTTCTTGTCGTACCCCTCTGTTAACAAGGAAACAACAAAGCTAGCAGAACACCAACTCAACAGACATATCGCTCGATCCAAACATACAAAGCTTTAGGTCAGGTAAAGAAAGGTACAGTATATCTACAGAGCCAAAACTAAGCAGATCTACAGTTGATTTGGCAATCTCACAAAGCAATAGCGCCATATTCAGGTGGCACATACAAAACCACACACAACACACACACACAAGATCATTCCACTAAAGTTATTTGCAAAAAACATGTAATAATCCTTGAGCGTTAACTTCAAACCAAAAAAAAAAAAAAAGGAAAAAGATAGTGACACATCTTTAGCCTGGACGTGGCACAGCCCTGTCTTACATCTAGCATCATATGTTTAAAGGAGCCATATGAGTTCCTCTAACACAACCAAATCCAGATGTACTAGGATCCTTAAACCCATTGAATTATGTTTGCCTTTCGATATTGCAGTTGCAAATGCAATTGTGTTTCAGGGATATGTTTCATATATGCAGTAATAGACCACCCTTTCAAATACACCATATTAGTAGAATTTATAAAACCGGGTTGTCATGATTTTGCATTTGCAGCATTACTCTAACACACACAGACACGTTTCAGCAGAAACCAGATTTTAAGGTAAGGCAGATGTTTTGACTCCGCCCAGATTTGCCTTGTTACCACGTCTCCCAGTGACCTCGTTAACTTTTTTCAGGTACCCAATCATAGCCAGCCAGCCTCACAAGCCCCGCCCTCTTAGGGGCATAGCAATCAATTTATCCTCAGCAAGTGCAACCGTTAGCTACCTTTTAACATGGCCTAGCCTTGGCTATTCCATGGCTGACCTGGACTGCCTGTTGTCTCCACCCATTGTCACTTTTTGATATTTGGTCCGCTCCATAAACACTTTAATAATACGCAAGTCACAGTATTTTATACTCTAAGGAAACATCATGCTTAATAGGATACTTTTATTTAAACTTAGAATTCTTAAATGTAGACTGTACAATTTGATTGCGGGTGAACATTACAGTTTCCAACTGGCTCCAACACTTTTAAATGTTTTATTTGACTTTAATATGAATTTGGCTTTTGCAAAAATAACACCAGATTTCCCATTTGATGCCCTTGAAATGTACCCCAATGTGCAATATGTTTTATTTTCCTGTGCCAAGTGTGTAGCATAGTCCTAATGGACTGTCTTTGTTTCTAATGTGTGTTTGTGTGTAACATCTGTGAGACAGAGTTAAATTGTTAACAAAAAAACTAAACAAATGGAGAGATGACCTGTTGTCTTTGTGGCCTTCCCGGTTGTGTGTGTGTGAGTGTGTGTGTGCGTGTGTGTGTGTGTGTGTGTGTGTGTGTGTGTGTGTGTGTGTGAGTGTGAGTGTGTCCGTGCAGTTGGCACTTGTTTGTTACTGTGTGCACACCATGTCAAGCGTGCCATGATGCTGCATCTTAGTATGTTTGCTATTGTCTGCGTGTGTGTGTGTGTCTGTGATGGGTGTGTAATTCTGAAAGTATTTTCTCCTATATTGTCTGTGCGATCATAAACCCAGACCCGTAGCGGTTTTCGGTAAGACCCACAGAAAAGAATATAAATAAAATTAACCTCATTCTCCGTGGGGACCACTTTTTTTTTTTTTTGTAAAAATACAAAAGATGCACATGTATGTAGATGTAAAAGACTTGATAATGTTTCAGCACTTTCTAATCCTAGGACGGGCTCGGTCTAATCCCTCTTTCTGAGGCCGGTACCTTCCTTATGGGTAACATTCATTCAATACAGACACAGAGAATGGAAGAGAGGGGTAGAGGGGTAGAGAGGTGTGTCTCGAGATTAAAGAGAGAGAGAGGGAGAGAGAGAGAGAGAGAGAGAGATGGCTTGGTTTAAGTTTTTGCACATCGCCTTGCCGTAACCTTGCTTTTATCTGTCTGCTCCATCTCGCTTGGCACCCAGCGCGTTCCTGGGTCCAACGGGCTGAGGTGCTAGGTGGTTCCATGGTTCTTATCTATTGGTTCTATCACAGAACACACCTTTTCTTTCATTGTGTTCTGGTTTGTTTGGAACCTGTTTCACTCGCGCTAATTATCAACTAGCTGTGCTGTCCCAATTCCTTTTTAAAGGTACACTCCTTTGATTGCACAACTGCAGCTTTCAGCTCTGTTGATGTCTAAAATAAAGTAGTAGTAGAGAATAGTGGGAGGGGGGCATCCACACTTTCAAACCAAATCAACAACGTTTTTGTAACACTGGCTTCAACCACAAAGGAACTTCCAGAAACAACGTGACGAGTGTACCATTTCCATTCTACAAACCCTGGTGGATACGCTCACAAACAGGCGTTTACAGCGCAGCTTGATTAGTTTGCGCTGTGTGAATAGGTGCATACAAACATTAGCTTACTTTACATTATCTTTGGTGCAGGAGCTTTTTTTTTTTCTTCTGTTTTCTGTCTCCTTGTAGCACTCAATATAATGTCAGGGGACTTAAAACTATTTAGAGAATGTGTCATTGTTAAGTTTTTTTTGACAAGCTTTCTCATTGGAGAAACACCGCTGTTATTGTTGTCTTTTTTTTTTATTGGCTTCTATACTTGCACAAAATGACAAATAAAATGAATGTTGGTGTGCGAGCTTTGACTTTTCAATCAGAAAATGAGGCATGTGGTCTCTTTGTTAGTTGATGTTGGTATTATCATTTTGCATAAAGGATGTGTTTTTGGCACTTTGTTGTATTTTGAAATCGAAGAGAATACGATCAGGATGTTTTTAGTTTTTTTTTGTTCAAACTTGACTGTTGTTTGACACCTTGTCAATGTCCATAGCGCTGGATAACCAACTCAGGCAGAAAGGAAAAAAGATTTTAGAAGCCCGATCAACCATTTAGATTTCCCCAATCAATTTACCTAAGTGGGCCGTTTGATATGGGTTATAAGGTATGTAAATGTATTACATATTATTTCATATGATTAACAACCATCATTATTGATAATGAGCTATGAAAATGATCATCATTATTATTATTACTATGATATAACTTCTATTATGCTGGAGATGGGTAGGATTATTCTTCAGTGTACTGAACTGTTTTGTCTGCCATTGCTTACCAGGCAAATTACACTTCAGCTTTCTGGGTTGTGACCTCTCTGCCCGCCCACTGCCATGGAGGGGGAGGAGCTTATCTGTCAGCAGTGGCTTAGTTAACCACGCCCCTTGTTATGAACATTTAGCCCTGAGGCTAGCGACTGGTCTGTCTAGAACTTTCTCTTCTAACCAGTGACAACTGAACTGAACTCATGACCGTTGGCCCCCCTCAAGACATTGGCAGAAAAGTGGACATTATATGAGGGGACAAGCACAGTCTCGCTTGCAGGGGGCCAGAGCAGTTCCCAGCCAACTTGTTTGTACCATAATGTACTCACCAAGCCCTTGTGTCGCATCAACCCCTTCCCCTATAGCAATGGAGAAACCTTGTCGGTGTATGTATTTGACATCTGTACAATCTCACCTCTTTGGAAAAAAAAAATGAAACCTTGACATATCTGCAAAAAAACCTGTCAAAGTTGTGTTTTTATTTCAGATGTAACACCAATATGTCACACATTGTTGCCAATTGCTAGATAACAAAAAAATAGATGCATGTACTATAGTGTCTGTAGCTTTGAGAAGGGATTTTGGATTTTGGCTCATGAATAGTGATTACCTGATGTGATCAGTTTGTCATCACAGGCAACATATCTCTTTTAAAATACAATATGCAATATTGTGAACCACTAGAGGATGTAAACCATTCATCATAGGTAAGTAAATATTTGGATCTGTCAAAGATATATCATATAATATTTTGTTACCTTTTCATTACATATTATGTTACAGCTGCTGAACATTATAAAGTATCTGCTAAATTATGAGATTCTCTATGTCTAACCTCACTTTACCCTGCATGCATTATGTACAAACTGAATTGGTGCTTGAGCAGCAAAACAATATCGCCTCCTGGTGTTGAACAGGTTACATGACACACAAAAGTTGATTTGCCCTGTTCTGGAAGTCTCAAGACGCGTTCATTTACACTGACCATTTCTCTCATATCAGTTTTATTACCTTTCCTGAGGTGCAGTGGATTTTAATTTGATTTCACAGTGCTGCACTCCAGTTTATTTCACAATATTTTACAGGACATCTAAAAAAAATCAACTGAGTGGCGAGGCTTCTTCGTGAAAGCTGAAATTCTTAAAGTGCGCTTGATTTGATAGACTAAAAAAATATTACACAGCATGGTTACACAAGTATATCGCAAGTATGTTCAATTTCTGGAGCACACAAACGTTATCTTAACATTCATTTGGTTAGGTGTTATCTACATCTCACATCCCAAACGCATGGACTCTGCATGCAGGTAATTGCAAAAAATGTTCAGTCACAGTTTGACTAGATCTTGCATATTGATTCAATGTTTCATTAAATATTTTACAAAGCAGTATCGTATATAACCTGTACATTACATTACTAATGCAAGAAATGTAGTCAGAATAAGGCATGTGCATGCACCAGTAAGCTAATAATGTAGTCAAAATAAGGCATGTACATGCACCGGTAAGATAGTAATGTATTCTTTCAGTTTCTCAGTTACAGTGAGGTCATTTAGCAGATGCTTTTATCCAAAGCTACTTACAGTGAGTACATTGATTATTACAAAGCAGGTACAGGTTAGGCATCTCGCTCATTGAAGCCTAAAGATAGATTGGGATCATCGGCACCAGACCATACCGCTATTATTATCACTGGGTGAAGTGCAATGTTTTTATGAACCAATTCCAAATCGAGGTATTGCATTTATTCTCCACAATACGATGCTGATATGTATGACATTTACGTGAGGTTTTTGGGTTTACAGCATACTCACAACCTACCCACAGCAATTTGACAACGGTCCTGAGAGAAACAGGTTGGTTGGTCATTTCTAAGTGTGTGTGCACACACACGTCTGTCAGTGTCACATTTCTAACATTGCAGACTTGAACGCTCATCCCTTACGCTTGTGTATGTTTGTGTGCGTGTGATAGCTAGTGGCGTTCTGCCCTATGACGTGAACATTTGACTGGACTGCTGTGTGACGCGGATGAAGGTGGTTCTCCGGCTGAGTTCTTTGAGCTTAGCAGCGCCCACGTAGGTACAGGTGGAGCGCAGACCGCCCAGGACGTCACGGATGGTGTTCTCCACGTCTCCTCTGTAGGGGACCTCTACCGTCCGGCCCTCTGATGCCCTGTACAGATGAGGCTGAAGTAAGCACCACAGGAGAGCTACATAGTGTATGAAACATATCTAATGCTACTCCTTCTGTTTTGATCATGAACAATATATTAACATATTGGACAGAACGTTGAAATTACTCTTATTTTGTTTTCTTTCCAACTGGGAGTGTGAGCGATAGGTCGCAGGTGATTGTTTACAATCAAGAAATAATATCACCGGGTTTCAAATCTCTGACTAGCTTAACTACTGGACAAATGTGAATATTATATAATAGTACAGGTAGGCTTCCGTTAAATGTCAGGCCTCATCACACATATATCGTCTCAATATAAAGCTGCTGGATTCCATTTACATGAGAGCATTTACATGTCCTTTGAAATATTTCTTAAATAAACTAATTTGTAAACCGTGCAACTTAAGAGCTAAGTATTAGACTCAAACTAGTACAGGCCATTTAACATCAGTGACTCACCTGTACTCTGCAACGCCCCCAACATATTTCTTCATGGCTGTATCAGAGCTCATGCCATAGAAGAGCTTAACCTTCTTTCCGTCCTTCTCGATGACCTCTCCGGAGCATTGGTCGTGACCAGCGAGCATTCCCCCCATCATCACAAAGTCAGCCCCGGCACCTGAAAGTGGGATGGCGGAGATAGAGCGTTGGGAAGATTATAAGGAAGAATGTTGAGAATGCCCTATGTTATTGCCTTTGCCTCAGAGGTCTTGTAACTACTGTATACAGATACTCTGGTCTCTGGAGCTCCTGTAGGCCCGAAACCAATTCAAGTGAATAGTCAGCACTATATTTACTGTAGGCATGTATAGGCATATATACTGTATAGGGCATTCTTACCAAAGGCCTTAGCCACGTCTCCAGGGCAACTGCAGCCACCGTCCTGATAAGAGGAAAAAAATCCTTTCTAAATTAACCTTAAATTTTCCAAACTAATATTTTGTGGTTATTATGTTCTTTTATGAATATGTTATCATCATTTTTAAAGCTATTGTCTACAACATTCTTATATTGAAATAATGTTGAAATAGCATATATTTATCTGATATATAAAAAGCACTGTCTCCGTTTGTGACTTGACGCCAACAACTCGTGTTGTGACAGAAACACCTACAGATATGATGTGCCCTTTAAGTCCATGAGCTGAGTCTGCACATTCTATTACGGCACTGAGCTGGGGGTAGCCCACCCCAGTCTTGATACGCGTTGTACACACAGACCCTGGACCACACAACACAAATACAATTAGGAATATTTCCACCAGCCCTACGGAAAAGATTTGAGTAGCAAGTCAAAATAAATAAATAAATAAAGGTGACGTAAATTGTTGTGAATGAAAGTGATTAAAAGAAATTCACAAAAATACAAAACTACTACGAACACTGCACCCGTCCCCTCACCTGGTCCAATGCCCACTTTAATAATGTCCGCGCCAGAGAGGATGAGTTCTTCCACCATCTCCCCTGTCACCACATTGCCAGCCTGTCGGGCAGAGAGATATCATGCTAAACGTTACCATAGCAAAGCATACAGGATGGCACAGCCTGCAAATCAGCAGCTGAGAGCTCAAACTGACTTCCTTACCATGATGGTGTGTTTGGGGAACTTCTCCCTGACCGTCTTGACAAACTCCACAAAGTGCTCGGAGTAGCCGTTGGCTACGTCCAGACAGATGTACTTGAGAAATGGGATGGCCTCCAAGATGGCGCACAACCGCTCCAAGTCAGAATTACTGCTACCTGAGCTGGCAGCGACATGCTGGGTGGGAAAGACACAAACCCATGATGTAGTTCCACCAGTTACAACCTTTATTTATTTATTTTATTTAGTACAATAAACAATTACCTGTCACAATAACGGTAACATCCCCTCTTGCAATACATGTTTAAGCTGCATTGGATAACGTTTTTATGTATTGGTGGCATTGCCTGTTCATGTAACTGTTTATGAAAGCTGCCATACTTGTTTCACTTTTATCAGACCTCTTAATCTTTTCCCCACAGTGTAGCTTTTAAAATGTTATTCATAGCAGTACATGGGTTACCCATTGCTCTAGGAGGCTTAAGGCCGGCGCCCACTGGTGGCGTCGTTCGGCGGTGCGTCAAGGAATGCAACGTTCGAAAGGTAAAGTCAAGACAGAGGAGCTGAGAAACCTGCAGATATTCAATGCATGTTTATGGCTTGACGACGCCTAAGTAATAGAACAGTGTTCTAAACCTTGGCATCAACGAGCGTCAGACGCCTCCAGTGGGCGCTGCCCCGTTAAAAATAACAAGTTCTAAAATCCTGGCGTCTCTTGACGCTTGTCGACTCATTCAGGAGTGGAGCGGCATTTATACAGCCAACTCTGAGGCTCGAACCAATGGCCTTCCAGCTGGGAGTCTTATCCCGTCTTATTCTGCTGGTTTCACTGTGGCGTGTCTACATGAATAGCAATTTACTATTTAAAATGGGTAGATTCTATTCAGTTTCAACACAAGTTTCATTATGGAATATGTAATACTGCAAAAACCTCACTTATTGTGATAATCTTGTTTTTAGATTTAAAATATAGTTGGACTTGTTTCTAATATAAATGTCTTATCTAGTGACTTAAAATAAGTACATCTGCAATTAATTTAAGAAATCATATCAAGTGAATTTCACTTACTGCAGAATTGCTTGTTTTAAGCATAAGAAATATCATAACTAATATTTGATAGGGCATTTTTTGCAGTGTATGGCTATTTCTGTGTTTGTAGTTAATGCATAGACAAGACACATTAGAGAAGAGAAGGTCAAGGACAGTATATATGAGTGCTTACCTCTAAGCATTCTGGGTGGTTAGCAGCAAAGTTTTTCCAGTTTTCTACTGAATAGTGCTTATGAATGGCTGTGAAAAGGGTATGCTGAAAGAGACAAAATACACCATATGAGCCATAATTTATTGGAGAGGCTCCCGCATACATTAAGAAACTGCAAAGTCATTTTAATCCATCCATATTTTCTTGCCATCTTTATTCATGTTTACAACGTCCCCTCCCTTCCATGCACTTGGGATGATTGCTTGCCTATTTCTATTTTTAGTAAGCTTAGAATCCACATGTAGATCTCTGGCCAATGGAACAGTGCCACAAAAAGGTAGGAGGGTGTCGTATAGTGAAGATGCACTTTCATGTAGTAGTCCTTAAATTCTTTGAACAATAACCACCAATATTAGTTGTTCAAATATACACCTACAGTATGGATCACGTTGTTGTTGTTATGAGGTATGTAAGACAGCCTGTTATTTATGTGTCAGGCTCTACATACTGTTAACTCACTTTGCTAAGGACCAGTGCCATCTCAAAGGTCCCTGTGGTGTCCATGTTGGCAGCAATGACCGGGATGCCTGTGTACGTCTGTTTGGAGTTGCGGAATGTGAAAGTCCTCTGCAGGTCCACCTAACGGAGGAGCCATACTGTACGTTATTCTGCAAACTTCCATATTTCATCCTTTCTTCTCTGCCTTGAAATACATATGCGATAAAGTATGGCCCTCAGGCCAATAACTATATATACTGTACACTACAATTTTAATTACATGAAATATCGAGCCGTATGTCTCTGTACATTTAAATACAGTCCACCTTATTTGTTAAGGCAATAGCATTTTGTGCTAGGTTTCTGATCAGAAGAAAGGAAATGTATTATTTGTCAAAACTCATTCATTATTCACAAGTGGTACATATTTGTTGGTGTGGATCCTATGAATATTGTACTAGGCTATATTAAAAGCTGGTCGTCTGTACACATAATGTATACATTAACCCAGTAGTTACAGTGCATAGAAGGTGTAACCTCTGAAGGTCACTGAAACGTAGCTGGGAACAGTATGAGTGGTTATTGTGGCTCATGTTCGACAGTCTGTGCTAGCTATTATGGGCCAGCACTGAATCATTTACAACAGAGCTAGCTTACGCTGCTCTGTAATATGAAGCTACATAAAGACCAGCCACTGGTCCTCTTTTTCACTAGAGCACAGTCGCCATCGCGATACAGAAGATACACTTCAAACTTTGTGTGTAGTAACTAGTTACTGTAATATTACTTTTTTCAGTAACTAGTATTGTAACTAATTACTTTTTCCAAAACCGTAATAATATTACAATTACTAATCTAAGTAACGTTGCATCAATTAGTCCAATCATCTGGTTTGCGAGGCTGCAATGTTTTCACTTTAGCTGATTATTGACTCCCAAGGTTCATTATTGTTCCAATAAAGAGGATTTAATTCTAAAATGAGCTGCTACACAGGTTGTCATTTTTCAGAAGGGGCGAGACAGGGTAGTGATTGTGAAAGTTATGTAGTAATGTAACTAGTAATGTAACTAAATACTTTTAATATGCAGTAATAAGTAAATAAATAGTAATAAGTAAAGCAAACTTATTACAATTCCAGAGTTACTTACCCAACACTGGGTTATACTGTAGTTAATGGGTTCTTCTAAGAATCCGAAATTTCAGCCTTAGCTTACTGTTAGGCAGAGAACCATGTGATACAATAGAATGCTAGCCAATCAGCACTAGCCAATCAGCACTTTTAACCAAAATATTTGGAAAAATCCTGACAAAATAAAGGAGTGTCTCCTTTATTAATGCTGAAATACTGTAGGTTACAGCACTGAGATTCAGCATACTTTCTTGGTTATTACAACAATAAACAGGTTCTTTTAAGTGTCACATGGAAATGGTTTTCTGGAGCCAGAGAGAAAATGATGTTGCGTCTCGAGGGCAGGGAGGCCGATAAAGAATGGCAGAAGAAGGGTCCGGTCATGTGTATTCATTTCGTGCCGCAACAAAATCAATACGCGTCTTTCCTCGCATAACACACAATGCTGACTCAGCATATTTCCCTACCCCATCAAAAGTAGCGATATGCGTTTGTTTCCTAGGTGGTCCTTCTTTGTGGTTATATTCAAACCTAAGTGGCATGAATGTCAACAGATACATTTCGGGCCCTACACCGTTTGCCGGAGGCTGAATAGTTCACAACGTGGAAATTGATTTGGGAAGATTGAACAAAATTAACAGCTTCCGTTCAATTTGTTCAGTTTGAGTAATTGCCTATCTGGACGTTTTTGTAATGGCTTAGTTTAACATGTGCCAATATCTGATGGACAGTATCTATTCCTGGAAAGACTCTGTCTTCAATAATACTACACAAATACAATGACGTACTAATGTACAATTGCCATACAATTGCAATATTTGTCCTAAATTAATAGCTGCTAATTCAGTAATGTGTGTGCATGTGTTAACGGCCCGTTTGTGTTTGTATGTCATGGCCGCTCCAGTTACAGTGGCGATGTCCCCTTGGTGAATGGAATGTGTTCTCGTGGAGTGCCATACGCCACAGCACTATTATTAGTTTTACTGAGAAGTCTCCTGTGTTTCATGTTGCTTGCTACCCCGGGGGTAGCAAGCAGACCCACCAAGGCCCACATCCCATACTACTAATGACAACATACATGTACCCTTATTGCTGACTCCAGAAACACTTGTCGTTGTGAGCTATGTTTGTTTCCTCGGAGATTTGGGGTGGCAGGTGTTTTGGTGTTTTAAATTGTAGCAGCTCTTTCAAAAGTCCTTTTTACATCTCCATGATATCAAATATGTCCTCAGTTCATCACAGATGTTATGTCCTGTTATGTTAGACATAGACGGGGAAACAATACAAGTAGGGCCTATATTTGACATTTTAGGTGTGTATGATTAGAGAATAACACTGGGTATGCTTTTAGATATCTCTCATTCGCTGTCACTTGGTTTATATAGAAAACATTACTGTTTGAATCTATAAAACAGGGCTCAAGGGTAACTCCCATAATCCTCATCTATAACATTCCATCAACCGCCATATTAATAGCTACACACACATAATTCACTAAAGCAATAAGTGTGAATACACATCCTGCATCTCCCCTGGCTTTTATGCTTTTTTACCATCATTTATCATCATATTGTAATCCCAGTGATTACAGGCACGGCCCTCCTACACGGCACAGTACCTCTGAGCGACTCTTCAGGCTGCTCCTTTTAGGTCTGAAGAGGACGTCTTTAAAGTCCAGCTTGAGGTCGGCATCCACGCGAGGCATGTTGTCTCTCGGGCGGAGCAGAGACCAAGACAGGGAGGTGGAGGATGGAGACGCTATGAAGGAGATTCTCCTGAACGCAGTGCTCGCTGCTCCCAAGCCGCACACAGCAAACCCGAGCCTCCAGGCAGCCAGCGTATTTATAGCAGACGGGGGCAATGCCTAGCCCTGGCCCCCATGGCTTTATTTGGGCCTGGACTCCCTCTGTCTCTCTCTCTCTCTTTCTTTCTTTCTCTCTCTCTCCCACCTACTCCATCCGCTCCTCTGTCCTCTCTCCCTCCCGCTCCTCTAGCAGAGGTGGCCTGGCCGGCAGGCGCACGCCGCTGCCTATAACGCCGGCAGCTGCCGCTGCATGCGCGCGCTGCACAGACACACGTGTCGCACACTGCAGTGGGCCTGCATTACTGCAGTGCCCAAGAGCACACCTGGTGTCCATTTGGGACATTGCTCTCCCAGAGGGAGGAGTACTGGGTTGGGTAACGTTGTTCCCTGAGGGAATTTTCCTGGAATGCAGGAAGAAAACACAGAATGCATCTGTTTTTTCTGATGCAATTTAGGAGGGTTCAAATGTATCCCAATTATTTTTTTTGTTTTGTTTTTGTTTGAAGAGCTGTAGGTAGGATTTTAGTGAAATTAAGTGTAGACTAATTGATTAGAAATGCCATCCGTCAGCGATCAGTGAGTCAAATGCTCTGTGAATATCTGCTCTGGCTGATAGCCCCTGCCTTGTTGATGTATTTCTTAATTTCCTTTTCTATAGCGGCAGTGGCTCAGACGGTAGAATGTGATTGTGTTTGGCTCTACCGTCTGAGCCACTGCCGCTCATGGAACTGAGAGGTCTGGGTTGAACCTCGCTTACTCCTCACCAAGTGTCGATGTGTCCCTGAGCACAACACCCTAATTCTAAGTGTATCAAAATAAACTACAACATACAGCAGCCATGCATTGTATCAAAATAAACTACTGTATTTTTTGTATTTTATACTTTAGAAACACATTGTGAAGGCTAGGATTTTGTTGTGTGCGGTCTGCGACACTTTGTGTTACCATTTAAAGAGCAGGGCTGTAGATACACTGGATTATTTTATCAGCATGCACATGGAATGGGCAGCTAGCAAACCATGAGTAAGTATTTTCTGAATTTGACAAAAGTATATTAGTTTAATAAATAATAACTTTATTAAAGAGCTCAGCCAATCATCCATGTAAACAAAGAGGAAGTGGGGAGGGGCTTCCAATCCACAATCAGATTAGATTTTTGTTCTGTTGTCCGTTTTGTACCGCTGATAATACCTTTAAGTGGACAACAGATGTTCTTTAATTAACAAATCTGACAAACAGAATGCAACCAGTGAGGTAAACCATTGAGAGCTAATACACATTTTATCAAATTTAGCGAGTATGCGCATCCACCTGAATATTTATCCATTTTTGCTGAGATTACAGTCTGATTCAGCGTTCACACAGCCACCCTGGATGGTGGACCAATCAGTGACCAGTGGGGGTGGCTAAATGCAATGACAACTCTATGCATTGAAGTCAAGTGTTCAAAATTGTGGTGGAGCTAGATGAAGTGATACAAGCAGTTATAGCATTGCTGATTGGTTAAAGGCTGTCCAATAGTTTCAAAATTAACCAGAGGATGCAGCAACTGCAAACATTCACCGATGGAGCGTTTCTATACCGTGTTCACAAGGTGAATTTTGGGTCTGCATATCAGGCTACCAATCAGAAACTGCACCAAATAAACGTACATGTATCACAAATGCTGCCCATCCCATGTGTGAATTGGTGAATGTGAGGCAATCCTACAGCGCTTTGAGTGGCCGGCAGGTTAGAAAAGGGCTATGCATGATCATGATGATGATGCATATGATTATTTTATTTTATTTCGTTTTTTTTTATAAATTCGCAAACATTTCAAACTATCTTTTTTTTTTTTCTTTGTTATTATGGGGTATTTTGTGTAGAATTTTGAGGGACATTTTTATTTTAATCCATTTTGGAGTAAGGCTGTAACAACAAACTGTGGATAAAGTGAAGCGCTTTGAATACTTTCCGGATGCACTGTACATTAATGATGCTACAATGAGCAGCAGTGCGCGTGTAATTAAATAGCTTGACCACAAGATGTCACCATTGCTAAAGAAAACCGTTTAGGCAAGAAAGCGATAAAGTGGTCCTTGCAGAATAAATGAGGGGTTTCCTGGAAACAATATTTCTTTTTGATTAAAGCAGAAATGCCGACGCGTTCCCTGGGGTGTTTGTCCTAATCATTTAGCACACAACGGTTTCCTGTTCATCATTACATTTCTCTCAACTGATTGCAGCCTATTCATTCCATGCACAAACCAGGGTTGTAAAACAAATTGCTGTAAAATGTTTGCATTTCCATCATGAAAGTAAATGGGTTCACTATGCCACTGAGTATCTATCAACAGGTTTAAATCGTAAATGTAACACCTTGCCCTTTCAACTCTGACTGTACTACAGTAGAGACTGCACTGCATTGATAAGAGGGTGCTGAGTGAGGTCAGACTGATGTACAGTTTTATGGGCCAGACCCTGCTTCTTCTGGCATATAGAACAGATAAGATAAGGAAGAGATGTGTGCACACAATGTACCCCGTGACACCTATGTGCGTGCGTGCACAGAGAGATATAGATAGAAGTTAAGCATGATTGCAGCATTGGATGTTCAGGTTCAAATAATGTTTTATATATATATATATATATATATATATATATATATACATACAAATATACAGTATATGTCAGTTTATATGCACATTTAAAGTTTTTTTTAATTTTGTTTGGCACTATTTAGACTAACCTAACCCGTGCATTTGTTAGTATGCCTGGGCCTTAAGAAACCTTTTGACACTTGGTGTGGTATACCTTTCTTACTGGACACATAGGCCTGATCTAATCAATCTAATCCGGTCTTAATAAGTACAGTTTTTCACAGTCCCTCAACCATACCAGCCTTCCCATTAGGGCAATGAGAACACAGCATGCCTCAAATTCTCCTCTTAGAGAACATTGTGTCCCCTGGAAGGATTTCTTTTCTCTCTTCCATAGCTTTTATAAGAATGTGAATGAACACACGCACACACACACACACACACACAGAACTGTTTCACCTGAGCTCAAAACTCCATTACTGACAGAATATTTAGTTTAGGATTCAAACAGCAATGGCATCCATACTAGAGAATTGTGAATGTCAAGTGTGGATCCATTGCACACTATATGACTGAACTGTTCCACAATGCTCTGCTTTGCAGCATCTATTATTTCACTAATTGCTTATAATAACAGGTAGTTCCTCTAGTATTGCAGCTGTCCTGTGTCAGCTAGCTACAACTTTTAGTATGCAATATACAGTACACGACTACCAAACTTTTAGCAAATTAAATGGTTGGTAGAGAGCCCATTGTTATAGCCAATGGAAAGCTCTTTTAAATGGTAAATGGATGGCATTTATATAGCACTTTAATCCAAAGCGCTTACATTATTTGCCTCACATTCAACAATTCACACACACATTCATACACCGATGGCGATGTCAGCCATGCAAGGAGACACCTGACCACCGGAAGCGGGTTAGGTGTCTTGCTCAAGGACACCTTGACACTTGGTGAGGAGTTAGCGGGTTTTAACCAGCGAGTTCTTGATCACTTATCGCTGTGCTCTACCACTGCGCCACTTGCAATAACATTTTTGTAACAAATTTACATTTTAGATTGCTTGATATTCCTATTAAATTAAAATGTTTACTAATCAAAATGCAGAAAGTATAATATAAATGTGTGTTTTGACAAGAGATGAATTACAGATATATGATATGAATTCAGTCACAGCAATACATGATAAAGCAACTTGCCATTGGTACCTATAGTGTGCCATTTGGTACAGCAGATGTGGAAACTGCATGTCAGAAATCTTTCATCTACCGTTTCTGGCACGGGTTGACTCAAAAGTAACTTAAGTATTCCATTTGTTTCCTCTGCCCGAGTGATTCAGGTACTAAGGTACAGTAACCAGAACAGCTGGCAGAGGGGACTGTGCACTCAGTTTGCTTTCATTTATTGTTAAATTCATAATGAGAAGAAGTAGAGTTCAGCATCAAGAAGAGAAGTTACTTTCATCAACTGAATATTTAGACATGTCTACTTTTATAGGTCAATAAACTTTACCATGAACTCGTTTAACAATGGAAAGATAATCTGTATATGTTGAACTTTCTACTTCTATAGGCCAATACAAATTGACATCAACTCCTTGAACAATGGAAAGGCCATAGTATATTTTTAATATTAAAAGGTCCAATAAGCATTTTCCCTAACCTGGCTCTGCCAAACTTGCTTTGAATGTCTGGAAACCTTGTTCGCTTTAGCGTTTGCACAGCCACCCTGCTGGCAGAACAATTAAGTGCGATGATGTTGAAGTCCAGCGTTTTTTGAAATGGTGGTAGGTGAAGCGTCATGAACAGTTTTAGCAACATTGGTGATTTTTATTTAGCTTCCTAGGAAGTTGTCCCTTCCTATAGCCATCTGCCAAAACCATTGCACAACCCATATTGCTTGCTGGCAATAATGCAGTAAGCAGTGTTGGGCAAGTTACTTAGGAATAATAATGCATTACTATTTACTTATTACTCCTTTAAAAAGTAATTTAATTACTTATTACTGGGTATTAAAAGTAATTAGTTATATTACCAGTTACATTACTATATTACTTTGACAATTAACTGTCTGTCTCACCCCTTCTGAAAAATGACCTGTGCAAGCTAATTTTGTAATTGAATGATTGTAATTGAATGACCTGTGTAATTGAATGACCTGTGCAAGATAATTTTGAAATTGAATCCTCTTCATTGGAACAATAATAAACCTTTTAGGAGTCAACAATCAGCCAATGTGAAAACATTGCAGTCTCTTAAATTAGATGTTTGAACAGGTTAGCCCACCCTAAATTTGCTAGGACGAGAAATCTCATTCTTGACTCTGCAGCATTACTTGGATTAGTAATTGTTATATCACTGTTTTGGAAATAGTACTTATGTTTTGCAAATAGTACTTACTTACAGTACTATTTACTGAAAACATTTATAATAGTACAGTAACTACTGCCAAACACTTGCAGTAAGAGATTAATTTGGTCTTTAGGTTTAGTTTTTAGGTACATTACCGATTACAAATTAGTACAATCTTACATTTAACCCCCTTGTCTTCATGCCAAGCCTTATATGCTTCCTGCACAGTCACACAGAATTTGTGATCATATGAAGGTAACACTGCAGAAAACAGTTCTAGCATGGCATATACTTCTTGGTTTGTTGCATGTGAGAATTCATTGTCAGTAACTTTCTGGTTTGTGGGTGCTAGATGTAAAAAGCCATTTGGCTGATTTAGTGTTTTACCTGCTCTGAGGTTGTGCTTTTTCACTCGTTTGGTTGTTTTTCATGTGGTTGTAATTTTGAGCGTTAACCTGGAAAATAGTGCAATTCAAAACTCCTACAGCAACGGGTATAGATATATTTCACAGTCAGTAGAAAAAGAACAGAAGGCAAATGTGGACTGCATACCTATGTTACCAGTTATCACCCCATAAACATGCACCCACTCAATGAGGCCATATGCCTGACAGAAGCTGCACTATGATACTAGAGTTTTATCTCAGAAGAACATTCATAAAAAGTGTTTTCAAATTGACAGTATACAGAGAGTGCTAATTAATAGCAATCTGTCACACATTCAACAATAACAGTCCAAGAGAATTTGCAGTTTTTATCTACACCGAAAGGCTTTGTATTCAGCTACTATTTTCAAACATGACAATGACTCACAGCAGCATCAGTTACTTAACTTTCATGACTAAGTCCCAAGAAACCCTTTGGCCTCCACTCCTATCTCTTACCAGTGACCTGACCTTTCTAAGAGCATGTGACCATGGAAAATGCTTCCAGTCAGTGTCTGCAAGTGACCCATTTCCCCCACTTAATACATGGAAACATTTCTAAAAAACTTTAGTCAGAATCATTGCCTTCTGAAATGCCATTCCTTGTCTTTCATGGCATGTAGATTAAAACGGTCTGTTTAATAGGTGAACACAGTGCAAGAGTTCAAAATCTAATCAAACAAAATGTCTCACACTCAAGTTTGTTTAAAAAACACTTTTAATACTTCTCATACAATACATATATAAAAAAAGGAAAAAAAAAAGTATTTAATCCTAAAAATTAAATTCTATATTATACATAACAGTGGTCTTTGCTTCAAAAAACAGAAACCAACCACTACTTGTACAATGTGGAAAAATAAAAGTCCTTCCCCTGCAGTAGTGAGCATCAAAGTCAGCATTAAAATAAAATAAGTTTGTCTCCCTTATAATAACAACACAGAATGGTCTGTGCAAAGGAAGCATATGGTATCCAAATATACTGCAGTATTGCTACATCAAGGGTAAACTTACTGGACGTGTGAAACTATTTCCTTGGTAAAGTGACGATGTACTGTAGATCTTTTGTTCATATTTCTAATAAAAAGTCAAACTTGCTACTATTGTACATTAACATTATCTAGTAGTACCCTTTATATCAAATAAAAAGGAAATAAAAGATAACTAGAGGTTTTAAACTGAGAAAGCAACTGCTGCTTGACAATTTAATATAAAAAGTAACAATTTCAGAAAGAAACCCTCAAAACTAAGACAAGAGTTTCTTGAGTCTTCTGGAAATTTCCAGGGTTTGTGTTTGTGTTGAGTTATGAATGCCACAGTGAGAGAGACTGGGCTTGTTTTGAATGAGTGGCAGTTAATCTTAAAACCCTGTTTCAAAACAAGGAGGCCAGAGGGTTGGTCAGCCAACCATCTCTCTTCTACGCTCAGAGTTCTGGTTGGGGTCCAGAACTTGCTGGGACTTTTCAGACCACCCCCTCTCAACAACCAAATATCCATATGAATGGGACAATGGTGGCCTTATCACTTCCTCTATCTAAATCAGTATGCAGTGCTATAACCATAGCAGAGCTTCTTAGCCTGACCAGCCCTCCTCATTGTCTTAAAATACTCATGGAACACACAATAACAAAACTAAATAAAATATGCATTCCACTCCTTTAGAAAATAAAAGTATGTCCTCAGGATAAAGACAGCCTTTGAAATACTGCCAAAGTCTTAAAATGGCAAGAAATATTAATGTACTTTGTCATGTACAGAGTAGCTATTCTCCTAAAACACAGAATCTCCTTAGACGGTACACATTTGGTAAGGCTAGAAGTCAGATATGTAGCAAAGCAATAATAGAGTGGCATAATAATAATCCTACTCATCAGGTCAACTGATGCAATAACTTAAGGAAATAAAATATGAATAAGTTGGTCGGAGAGTTTTGGATAGACTGCTTTCTTACGGTCAAACCAATCAAATACAGAGGTTATGTGGTTAACAACCGCCCCAAACAGGCTGATTGGCCGGCAGTCTGGTGAGGTGGAGACAACAGACCATTCAAACAAGCACAACAGGGAGTGGATTCAGAATTCTAGATGATCTAAGTGCATTCCCCTTTATAAAAGGAGTTAATTTTGGTAGTTCAAATCCCAGGAAGGGAAAACAGTTCGTCAACCTGACTAGCTCAATAGTCTGAGTAGTCCTGGATGGTGGGTGGGGGGGGTAGGGGCGTGTCCAGGAGTAGTCTTTTTATGTGTGGTAGATCTTGTGGTTGTACTGGTCGGTGGTGCAGGTGTGGGATGAGCCCAGGCTTCGGTGGATGGGCTCGGGGCTGCCGCCGCTGTGCCGGTGGTTGTCAGTCAGGGTCAGACTCAGCAGGCTGGTGCACGTGGGCAGGTATATGTGCTGCACATGCTCCACGTCCGAACGGCACACCGGACATGTCTGGGAAACACACACGTCGCATGGTGAACACGTTGCATTTCAAATGAGCAGGTGCAATACGATTTGCCCTTATGTCTGACACAAGCCCCAGTGGTTCTTTCCATTTTGAAGACTACAACTCCACTGAGCACATGCTTTCACGAGGAAACTCAAGTCAGTATTTGCACGTCAAACACATCAGTACTTCCAGGTGCTTTTAAGCCATGGCCAGCTTCAACATAAAGTCTCTACACTGACCTTTTCCACCTAGTCGACCTACAGAGACTACAAGTGAATTATGTATTTAAATCAAACGCCGCTGTGTGCTGAATGTGTAGAGACACCGGTTGTACATTAGGCCTCCAAGATCACATAACAGCCTAGTGTGATGGGATAAAAGCAGACAAATGTCTGCTGCGTTCACAGAACGCAGTAAAGTCAAACGGAATGGCAGTTGCCATGTTGAAGTTGCATTGTTGGCAAATATTTGAATAATGTCATTATTTTAGTGTTGTATCTAGAATTCTCGTTGTCAATGTTTTCTCCATCTGTGAGGGAGCTACAAACATCTGGTTGTAAATGCCGTCACGGTGGATGGCAAAAAGTTTAATTGTAACTTTGACGGCATTCCGTTTGCCGCTGCAGGCAACCAATTTTGCCATCCTGCTCTCGCCCACTAACACTATATTTGAGATGCCATCGATTTTTGCCAAATATAGACACAGCATCTTCATGGGAGACAAGCAGTCAAGGACTACAGTAAATGTAAGGTATGTTCACTCGGTTGCTCTCCACCAGTCGACGCCATTTCACAGATCCTGGTTCAATTACAGGAGGAGAAATGTGCGCGTGCACACGCACACACACACAGTGAGCCGTTAGCTGATTAAGTGACAATCCGGTTAGTGGAGAGTGCAAGTAGAGACTTTGATGGCTTTTTAAAGCACCGTAAACAGGAAGTCACAACTGCTCAACTTGAGGGGAGTTGGATTGAAGAGCCTTTGGAACAGCTGAAGACTCAAAGTGGATGGAGCTGCCGTGCGTAGAGGACAAAAACATCAGGACTTCTTGGCTTAGATGGTGCCCTCTTGTATTCGTACCTGACCGCATTTGCACAGAGTACGTTATGTGCAAGGCTACAGCTCAGAGCCAAGATAGGGGCAACATCACTCTGCAACTCCACTGCACACAAACAATGTTTGGTGCCTTCATGTCAATGTGCATGCCCAAACCAACACGCCAAGGTCACGAATAGCCAGCTAGATACTTGATAAGGTAAAAACACTTAAAGATATCCCAAAAAGAAAAACATCTTGCAACACTAACTAGTAAAGTGTTTTTTGCCACAGAGAGTTGTGGTGAGCATAAACAGGCATTCAGAAACTGTATAATGTGCAGTTTAACCAACATACTGAGGAAACTTGATAAGATGCATTTATATACGTGCACATTTACCAAATTAAGCCATTTCTTTTAAAAACAAGTCCAACTAGATAAACCGCTATGTGTTCGCAGTGGACCGTACCTGCAGCTGCTTAGCGCAGGCCTGGCAACACACCATGTGGCCACAGGGGCAGAAGGCGGCGTCGATCTCTTCCTCGCAGCACAGCATGCACAGCAGCGCCTCCCGCAGGCGGTCCTGCAGGGCGCGGCTCTGCCGGCAGCCGCCGCAGTAGTCCGTGCCCTCGTCGTCCTCCCGCCGCTCGCCGCGGCCCCCCGGGGAGCCGGAGGGCGAGGAGCGCTGGGCGTGCGATGCCAGGTCCACCACGCCGGCGTTGTAGAGGGCGCGGCGGGCGTGGTCATACACCTCCTTGGCCGTGCGGCGGATGTCGAAGACATACTTCTTGCCCAGGCTGATGTTCTCGTTGAGGAAGAGTGAGGCCAGGTGGCCCTTGAAGTCCCGGCTGTATTGCATCATCACCGCACTGGTTACCGTGTCGCACCTGGCAGAGGGGAGACGCAGCGGTCAGCGACGTCACCCACCGGAGGGGTCATGAACCACCCGGGCATGCAGTTACATTCCCAGTAAAATATCAACCAAGGAACAATTAATGAAACATTTATCACCGATGCCACCCTGTATACCAAGGAGACTGCTTGACACACCTCAGATCTGGGGCAATATATTACACTGTGACCTTCACCTCAGCAAGCAACAGCATTCAAAAAATATATAAATGTTTTTGTACACACACACACACACAAATCTGCAGACTCAGAGGTAATGCTAGCCCTGAAACAAAAAAAATAAAAGGGAAAGCGCAGTCTTTTGTTGCTTTTGTGACTGGCTGAGCACAATATCACAGCTCAGCCATTTGGATTGTCATTGCAAAGTGCAAACACACGCACATATTCCTCTAGAGGGGGGTGGAAAAGCATGACTGTACCGTAATATGCGTTTCATGAATATTTCTCCATGCCAAGGGTGTACATCTAGTCTTCCCTAATACTTCCTACTTCCTTCCCTATAGCCAGTTTAAAATATAATTTAAAAAAAGGGGTCAAAAAGAAGGGAATGCGTATTCACAAAGCACGCTCTGTGCCAAACAGAGCAGAACTGACAGTCTTTAAGAAACACTCTTGAGGTCAGCTCAAGCCTCATTGTATGGCCAGGAGTCTCGTGGGAATGTCGACGGTTGCTCTGGGCATCATCGGGACACGCTACGGTGGCCAAGAATGGCTTGTCCTCTCGTCAAGAAGCACACACTGGTGAATAAATGAACGCTCACTTGCATTGTCTGCATGAGAAAGCAGACCTTTGATTTGTACAGTTGTGTTGGGGTCAGCGTATTTAATAATACCCCACAAAGCTACTGCATTAGTTTATTCTTTCCAAACAAGGCAGACCATTACACAATGTCACAACGATTAGCCAAGAGAACCACAACATGTCCCAACATGTAATCGTGCCCTAGCTAGAGGACCATCTTGCACCATCCATTCCCCCCTCCCCATTGGGACATATGCACAATCAATATTGGGGGGGCATCCCCGTCTTTGGTCCTGACCTGTAGAAGGCGTGGGTCTCTGTGATGGCCCGGTAGAGGCCGCTGGCCGCCCGGTTACTGATCAGCTTGAACAGCAGCACCACGTTGTCGCTGTTGTCCTTGGTGACCGTCAGGTACACGGTCTTCCCTGACTGGGTGGCGATCTGGATGACGGGATAGCTTATCCTGAGCAGGGACAGAACGAGATAAGACACGTTTCAGTCGGCAATTAAATAGAGACCGCGCAGGCTTGCGTAACAGATAACAGCAGCATATTGATGGATAGGTGTACCTAACAGTGACGCATTTGCCTTCTGCCACTAGAGGTCGTACAAGAGCAACAGCAGCATCCCAGACCAAAACAAAGTGGGCCACACCCCCTGAACTTTACCTTTCACTTTCACCCTGCAAGGGAACATTACATTGCAAAATGTAATGTTCCCTTGATTATATTGTTTTGTAATAGTTAGGAGCCGGAATAGAACTCATGATTAAAATGTGATCATGAATTACCCTACCCTGAACACATTAAGAACAGGAGCTCAGATCACAACACAAGGGATGTGTGATGTCACCCTTTGCTCAGGGTAGCATTACTTCAATATGTCTTTACTTAGAAAAAAGCTGTCTGCTGCTATTTATAATAATAGTAAAACAATTGATAAAATAAAGTATTGTCCGCTATTGCAATCTAATTGTAAGCTAATACACTGTCAAATTAACTAAATATCGCCTCACATTTGGCTAGCTTACTGCTCTATGTGCGTGTTTAAAAGAAATAAAATACTTCTACACAGTCCTGGCTCTGTAAATAGGAACACAAAGTGGCAAACACTGCTCACAACAACAAATCTGTAGTACTTCGCTTTTCTCCACAACACAATTCAATGTGAGGTGGTGCTGCGGAGGGATATAGTTGTAATTTGAGCTCAAAGTTAGCAAGCGTTCAAGAATGACTAAACCCTGCCTTAAACGCACCTTTATTATACGCACAGCCACACACACCACAAGTGAACTGCATGCCATAGTGACATAGGCGGTGCACTACCTGTTGACTAGGGAGAAGTCCTCCTTGCAGACGGCCATGCCCTCAGGCCCCACCCCTATGGCCAGCCGCCGGCCCTCAGCGTTGCGGGCCCAGTGCCACTCCACGCCGTAGTGCTCCAGGGACGAGATGAGCTGCAGGGCCTGGTACTCCACAGAGGGCTGGCTCAGCCCCTCCAGGGCCTTGTGTCTGGATATGATGCTGCAGGGGAGACAGGCAGGGCGTCATGACAACGTGTCTCTCACTCACACACACACACACACACACACACACACACACACACACACACACACACACACACACACACACACACA